>JAPMOQ010001879.1:2139982-2217475 GCA_026543055.1 Argiope trifasciata | reverse complement strand
TTTTTTTTCTTTAAGTATTTAAAAAATTAACAATTTTCTTGTACACAACTTCTTACTTAATAAAACTGTTAAATATAAAATTTAAATAAAATGTTAAATATTCATAACTTTTAAAAAGAAGAAGACACACAGTTTTTCAGGTTTACAAATAGAATTTATTTCAGTAATATATATAGAATGCTCCTTAAAAGCGTTAAAAGGTTTTATAATCGTATTTATTATAAGTAGACATATACTTGCAATTACAAAATTTAAATTAATAAGATGTGAAAATATAATACTTTAACATCTGTGGAGGTTGAAAATAAAAAGTTTCAAAAATTAAATTTTTATATGCCCTCATAACGTAAAAGTGACAATTAGTAAAATGTTTCTCTTACATTCATCTACTCTAAGTTTCATACTTCTATTTACCAACTTTGTAGATACGAATGAATCAAAAAAATAATATAAACATTGACGGGAAAAGTCACGGTCCATTTCGAAGCAGAACGCGCACCCACTTAACACTAATTTAATAAAGAATTTTTACACTCGACACGAATGTAAAAATTAATTTTTTAAAAAACTTTTAACCATCAATCCCCACAGAAGCCACATTGTATTCATAAAATAGTCCATTTTAATTACTGAGATTTGTAATTCGAAGAATATATGTAGGTGCAATATTTAACGCTTTGACCATTAACTGCTCTAAAGGCCTTATCACACGGTGAAATTTCGCCAGCACTTTTCCGTTTCTACCCTCAAAAACCGGTCAAGCAAGTTTCATAATCGACAACTTTTTTTAACCAGTCGCGAAAATGTAGGAAATATTGTCCGCAAACGAAATTCAGCCAATCAGGAGAAACTTTGAAGTGACGTCACTTTCGCTGTCGTTTGCTGATGGAAAGTGCATAAAATATTTTGCCGTGTGATAAGGCCTTGAGTTGATGTGCTTCGCATGAGCGGTTGGCAGTAGTAACCGATGGGGTACATTTCGAGCAATATGAATCATGTTGACATCACATTAACACATTATAATATACTACACAATCCAATTACGATTACTTTGTCCTCTGCAAAACGGATCTGTGTTTATTTGCCAATGGTAAAGTTTGAAAATGGAATAATTTGATAATTATAATGTATATTTGAAAAATGATAACTGAATAAGAAATAGGTAACATAAATGCTCTCTATCTGTAAACAAAAATCTTTCATTTCAAAAACAAGAACCATAGGAAAATTAATAGTTCAATTGCGTATGCCACATCTCAAAAAAAGTATTGGCAAATAGACGTCTTTTTTTGTACTCATATGGATTATCCATCCTCCAATTTTTTTTTTTCTCAAGTTGCCTGGTACATTAAAAAATTTTCGGAGGGAAATTGTCTGTGTGTCAGACGAAATGGTAGTTTGAATTGGAGGATGGAAAATTGAAGGATGGATAAACAGGGAAAAAAACCACCAAATAAATAAAATCTTGTTTATTTTTTTATGACGTTTAGCAATGAGATATCTGCTAATGTCGCACACACTTTTTTGGGTCGCCTTGTATAAAAATTAAGTATGAATTATGCGCATATAAGAACCCTCAAGCAAAAACATAAATTAACAAGTGGAAAATAAATACCAGAGCAGGAACAATAACAAAAAAATTTTTCATGTGACTATTCTTCGGATCCTGGAATGCAGGAGCAAAGGCATCAACAAGCAACTAGAAAAGAAGCATTTAGTTATTACAGTTAAAAAATTAAATATTTCTGAAATAAAATGATACATAGCAAAAATTCTATCCATACCTTAAAATATTCGGTACCTTCTGAGAAATTCTTACTTAAATTACTAATGACAGAATCTAGTTTCTTTGCACCAGATACTGTCTCAGCAGACAATTTTTCATCTTCACACAAATCAGTAAAAGTAATGATGTCGTCAAGATCAGGAATGAATCGTATTGCGTTGCTGCAACAATGAATTCCACCGGAACGGATCATACGAACAAAACCCATTGCATTTCCTGCAAAAAAAACCCAAAAACAAATAGGAAGTTTTTAAGTCAGAAATTGTAGTTTAATGAAAGTTTGTAAAAAAAAATTAATGAATGATAATTTAAAGAGCAAAAATTCTCTTATTCGATTCGATACATAGTTTAAAATTGTGATTTAATAATCCAGTATCTAATTATTTCAATATGAATCAAATGAATTCCATTATCAAATCCATGAACTGCTATATTTAAACAAATGTTAATTAATGTCAGAGTTTCTTCAATGAACTTAGATGTTTAAGTATATTTAAAAGAATAAATGTATTAACCAATAATAAAATGGTTTAGAAAAAGACTGCTAGTGATTTAGAAAAGAATATCAAAAATATATATCACCTTTTAGAAGAAAGTTGTATCTGAAATATAATATTAGATAATAGATTAAGGACAATTAAATTGGATTATTAAATTACAAACCTATCTGACTAATTAAAAGACGAAACTGGTCCAAATAACTCTGACCATCATTTGTTAGTCCCAGCTTTCGAATACCTCGATGAAATTTTTCAGCTCGATCAAACGGATACTATGGAAAAGGAAAATTAATATTTAATTAATAAAATGATACATAAAATAAAAAAAGCTTTTAATGTACACACAATATGAAATTTATTACTTCTAACCAGGAAAAATATCCAGGATGAAGTAATTGCAGAATTTATAAAAATTTCAACTATACAAAAAACTGTCACACTAGATAAATACTTTTTCATGACCTAGTGTAACAGTTCAAATACTGATATCTTGATTAAAAATAAAACCAACATTTTAGTCTGAAAATTGTGTGCAAATAAATATATACAAACAAATTCATAGTTTTCATATCCATCCCTATATAACACACAATACTTATCCGAAAGATAAAAAAGTGCAAATCTCAAAGTGTCATCTTTAAGAAACGAAAAAGAATAAGAAATATTTTGGCAACATTTAAATTGTCAAAAGTTTCATAAACTCGCAAAGTAATGAATTGATGGTATGTAATTTCAGCAAACAGATATTCAAAAGCAATATAGACACAATCACAAAGAAGAAGAAAAAAAAAAGGTACAAGAAACAAAAAGAAAGACAAACAAAGGAAAAATACCAAAGCGGGAGAAGAACGAAAAAGCTGATGAAATAGGTATTGAAATTTCCAAGTATTTCAGATGTTTCGATACTATCAAAAGAAACATAAGAATCACTTTGACTTTTCATGCTGCATTAACTATTGATAAATCTTTAATAAAAAAAATGCATTATTCCTTTTACATGTCTTAGTATAACAACTAAGTTTTTGTCTGAAGCTATAGGGTACAAATATCAAGGATAAGAATCCATTTTAAGATATGCCATGACATCAAGGATACGGTTGAAGGGTACTACTCCCGACATCGCATGACATCTTAAGTAACGCCAGATGCAAACTATTCTAAAGTTATCTTTTTCAATTTGAAATTGGAGGGAAAATAATTTCACCATATCTAATGCACTGATGCAAAAAGATATCAACGGTTTCTTTTCACATTAAATGTAAAAACAATTTTGTGTGTGTGTGTGTTCAACTATTAGCTTCAGATAGAAAACTAGCTGTAATATCAGGAGAGATAAAAACAAGAGGTTTTTATTTTATTAATGATTTATTACTAAAGCACTAAACATGCTTTGGAAATCACAAGTTTCTGCATATAATTTACATCTTAGCAGTAAATTAGAAACATGATTAACTGAGATATGAAGTTAAAAATAAGTCACACAAAATAAAAATTGCATATTTGCAAGAATAATCTGAATAACGTAGCAATTTCCTTTTTGAATATTGCTGATAAAGTATTTTGTTAAAATGGCAATGTTTCCAATTCATCTAATCAGAATATAAAAATTAAACGAATGATAATTGGCTATTTTATTTAATTTGAAACGACCCACTATATAATTACAAATTCCAAAAAAGACAAATTTCAGAGTTGTACATAGACTACTTTTAAAAAAATGCAAAGACTATTTTGAAATGTTTCACACAATTCTGAGCTGTAGTCAGATGAATCAGTATCTCTTCTGCAAATTTCCATGTCAAGCCAGAAAGAGACAATTAACCCATTTGATGAATTAAATATGCACTTGATCTGGATACATAGCAAACATTTTGAAATAATTAAGTCTCGAACCTAACTTAACACTTAAACTTAAGTCTTATCGGCCGCAATGCGAAAATTCTGCAATGGGTTCACCATAAGTCACCAGAATAGAATATTCTCCATTTTATATTATAACAAAAAAAAATTTCTTCGGGAATTTATAAAATTTAAGATTAAAATAAATCTTATTAACCCAGGAATGGTAACTAGAGTAATTATGATTCCTCTTTCAATTCGATAATAATCCAGCCGTTTCTAAGAAAAAGGATATCTTCGTATTCCAGCTATTGCATAAATAGACTTTGAGAAAATTCATAACAATTGTGAAAGTATTCTCAATCGTCTCCTGTGCAGTAGATGATAACATGCATCAAAGTAATTCCAAATTAGAAACAGAGGACAGGGAATAGTCAATTTTACCCCTTTTCTCTATTCTATAACCTTTGGATCGTTGACATTACGATTAAAAATATACACTTTACTGATTACATACATATTAAGAAAACGGTGTTATATATAAGACAGAAAGTCTTAATTCTCTGAGAAAAATACCAAATATTAGGACTATGTAGTAACCTGAAAGTTGTTTATCCTTCGACTGAATAGAATAACAATCCATGAATCGACAGAATAACGACTTGTTTTAACAATATATTGCAGATTTGTCTTTATTTTAAAAAGACACAGTTATCTTTAATGTGACTTACCAACCAATTACTAAAAGAAAATGCCATTCCTTAGATATCTTAAATTTTTTTAAAAATTGCAATGCGTAAAACGGGTTTAAATATTTAAATGAAACTTTTTGTTCCCGCAGCAGATGTTTGTATTTTTATAAATAAAAATTTTTAATTAGATAAAAAAGCATCTTAAAATGAATTAATCTTTTAATAAAAAGAACTTCAAATGATTATCGATGAAGGGATACAAGGGTAATGTTACCATTCCAGGGTTCCAGATACCTTAAAACTTCATACATGTTAAACATAGAGAAATTAAAATGAAAATCAGTAACATTAAATTTAGCAATCCAAATGTGCAAAGCGTCAGTAAAAGCAGTCTTCAAAATTTCAAAAAAGTAGATTTTGATTAACAATATAAGTTATCAGTTTCGAAATAGACATCCATTCTATCATTCAGAAAAAGTTAGAACACAACAGTTACATGGAACAGATATAAATGCTTTTGATGAAATGATCTATAATGCATGCACAATAGTTCAATCACAAAACAGAGAATTATTAGAAAAATTAATTAGTAACATTTTCAAGCAAAGCTAGAAAATATATCCTTCTTTAAAAGAACGAACTGTTTACAATATTTACCTTTTGTCCATTTTGAACTTTATTTTCTTTGAAGTATCTGTAGTCCTTAATCAATCTCGATTTGATATGTTCATCATACAGAAACTGGGAAAATATTTGAAATTTCTTCCTCAAAAACTGATAAACAAAGTTTACCTGAAAATTATGTGAACATTAGCTCCTTTTAAATAGATCAATGATTTCAAATTTAAAAATACACCATGAATAACTCACAGTTGTGTTCATAACACCAATCCCATGAGTCCTAATCGAATTGGCTATGTGTCTTATATTAATAGTATTAAGATGCTTGTTATTGCTTGAGCGCTCCACAAATATCTGAAAGAGTACAAAAATGAATGTAAGAACTTAAAAGAAAGAACAATAAATTATTTGAAGGTAAAAGTATAATCTGAAACACTTGTTCTCAATACAAGACAAATAAAGTTCATTTAGTCAATTATTTAAAATATCTCTAGCAGCCAAATATATTGATCCCTTGATGGTTGAAGTGATAGCACTGCTTAAGCCACTCTCTGCAAATTATACAAAAAAAAATTGGCATCATAAACAAGGATCCACAGAAAAAAAAAGCAAGGTGGCTCTTTCCCCTATCCTGAAACTGTACATTTTATTTACTTTTGGGAGACCAAATGGAAGATGAAGTACTTCTCTTAGGCTTTGAAGAAAATAAAATTCAAGGATTATTCAAGGAGTGATGTAACTTGGGAGAAATGAAAATAAAGGAGTGTTTTCTGCTGAAAAACACAAAATCGTAACATTTGAATTCATTTTGAAAATATTTAATTTTTAATTCTATGAAATCAAGGGCAATTTCATTTTTACATAAAATCTTTATGAGGATACAGCAACAAAGTTTAAATACAATGAAATTTATTGATAAATATGGATAAATATATTACTACTTTGTTCAAACTTTATAGATAAAGATTGGTTTGATAATGTAAATAATTTAGTATAATGACCATTGCATAAATATATATATTTGTCATGAACCTCCATATTATAAAAAAAAATTTAAAAACTTACTTGGTTGTTCAAATTGTACAAATAATTGGAGACAAACAGGTGGATATTCCTCATTATTTCAAGCACATCTAAACCCTAAATAAACAAATGAAAAATAATTTATAGAACCAAAATAATAATTTCTTAAGCATAGCAAGGAAAATTCTTTTGGAGTTTCTTTTGTAGTTATATGTACACAATTGAAAAAAGTCATAAAAAGCTCTAGAAAATATTTCACTAAATGATAATGTGTTTCATTCAATGAATATGCTCAGAAAAAAATATATATTCAACTAAAACAGAATGCCCAAGTTTCTACTGATTTTAAAGTGTCACACGAAGTAAGGCTTCATTAAAGTGCAATGTTCTATTGAATATCTAAACATAAGTAATGCTTAAAACGAGCATTCACTGAAATGATTTACTGGTGAATTAATTAAAGCAAGAACACAATATGAATGTTTTTCATTTGTAGAATATCATTGCTTTAAACGATAATAGTGATTACGCTGAATGAAAATGTAATAACAGGTTATCTTTAGAATTATATAATTATTTCTCTATATTATAATGTATAACTTATGCTATATGCTTAAATGCATTATAACAGAGAAAAATTCTATATTATTTTCCAATTATAATTGCTATTTTCAATGACATAACATATTTCCTCCTCACGCCTCTGATAATTTTTTTTCATATGAATCAATAAAACTTTTAACAAGAAAATATTAAAATCTTTCCTCACTTTTAAAACAACGATAAATTAATAATCTCAGTGAGAGAACAACAAGTAAATAAGGGGTGAAAGTGAATATTTAATAAAAAATATATTATTTTTTATTAAAGGCCAAGATTCAACCATTTAAGATTTTTTCAACATCTTTACTAATCATGATGCGTGTGAATGGTATTGGTACTTTATGGGATAGATGGTTATACCTAAAGCTAGCAAATTTGTCAAAGATGCACCTTGGAAGACGGAAATATGCATCGAGTGATTTTATTTGAAACTTAATTAAAAGTTAAGCGAAATTTTGTCGCTTCATCGCAATAACATTCATAGCATTTAAAAATTTAAATAAAACGTTCCGTTTCGAAGTTGCGTATACGTTACGCTAGTTCTGTAGAGTTAACTTGAGTGCATAGCCAGGACGTGCTGCTGGGACAATAAGTCAGGAAAAAGCGCGTCCCGCATATAGGAAGCTGGTACTCAAGGAGTTAATAAGTACGAAAAGATTTTCATACAAGAAAGGCACTATTGGACACTATGTCTAAAATATTTTAAGAAATCGCCGAGGAATATTAGCAATGCAAGATAAGCTAACTTTAGCCAGAATCAATTTATCTGACAAGCATTTATAATACTATCATTCGTGACAGACATAGGCAAAATGTATTTTTAATTATATCTATATATATTTTTATGTCTAAAACTTTTACAGCATGTTCAGAAATATTGATATTTTCTACCTAAAGTAAAGAACAAAACTTCGATGGAAAATCAGAAGAACCCGGGATATTCAGGAAACTGGCATGCCTATTTTCCCATTGGTTTTATAATAACATCTACTTTCCAACAAGTCCATATTAAACATCTCTATTAATTATGTATACTCCAAAAGTACCTAGATTAAAATTTTACTATCATTTTCGTACAAAAATTCCTCTTTGACATGTTTTAAAATTTTTAAATGTACATTTAATCCCTCCATATTGAATTGTTAAAGTAACTATATATAAAAATATTGATATAATTTCGTTAAAATTCTTAAGCAGTTCTTGAGCATTGGTATGCCTTATAAATACTGACTTCCAATATCTTATACTGATTCTATTGGTTGATTCACTCTAATATCTTACAATAAGATCCATTTGGAATTTTTGTGAAATGTGGTTCAAAGTTCCATTAAAGGATATTTTAAAATTTTTATTGGTTAAAGATATTTTTAAGAGATTGTAAAAATAGAGCTAATCGGTAACAAAACAATGTATGATATTTTTGCAAGATCAAAACGTACATCTTTTGGGCTATTCCGCTATCAATGAACAAAAGTGAAAATATTTCCGATATATCACTGAGTTCATTAAAGGAAGAATGTGACGCAACATATTTTAATGCCCAGAAAAGTTCAATTTTAAATTACTCCTCTTGAATTAAGAAGTTCGAAATCGGCTTATTTTCTGACATCAAATGTCCTCTTCTGAATTCCTTTTGGAAAAGTCCAATGTCAATTAATTCCTATATTTTCCTCTTTTGGCACAGCTAATAAGTACTTGTTTACCCACATTACTCAAGCTTATTGTCTTAGAGGGCGAGCAGTACACAGTAAACGGATTTTGTGGTATTTCTCTACCTCATTCAGCCCTACTAAATAAGTAGCTCACTGTTTAGAAAAATTTCTAATATATTCTTCCTGTCAGATAAACTTATTCTCTTCTCTCGCGCAGTTACAGCAATTTCGCAAATCCTTATTAGCTCCATTTCAAGAATCTCATGGAAAGAAGACAATTGTTTCTAAAATCGAAATTCGATTGACGAATAAAGAAAAAGTGAGCGAGTAGAAAAGGGGTGGGTCAGCACGATTACACAGTTGTTTCGTTTTTGTTTCTGAAGCTACACTCTTATTTTTACAAGGTTCAGAGATAGACCTTTTTTTAATTAAAAAAATTAAGGAAATTATAATTTTCTATTTCCGGGTTTTTATTTAAATTATGAAATTTTTCTGCATTTTCCCTGTTTTTCATATGAATTTTAAATTCTCTGCATTTTTCCCGTGCCATTTCAAACCTTTTTAACAATAAATTTTTTATTCTTGAGCTGAAATTCAAACAGTTATTTTTGTTTCATGAAATGTTTAATCGTATGACTTTTCCAGTCCTTGAAATTTTAGAAAGCCTATTTCTATTAAATATTTGTGTAGTTTACATAAGGAGCAAGAAAATGAGTTTACAGAACCAAAAAGAAGATAGATTATCCATATATGTTTTTAAAGGCCTAAAAATGGCACTAAACCGGGTTCTCTTATGAATATTACATACCTAAAGAAAAGAACAAATAAAAGGCTATTAAAATAATAAGGTTTTGAAGTCACTAACTGACAATTAAAAATATATTCTTTGGGAAATCACGATCATTAAGTGAGGCATAAGCGATTTAATCGAAGGTAAACACACCCAATACCAGATGGTTGTTAAAAGCAGAAAATTCAAAATACTTGCATTTTGAGCTATTTTGAAAAAACTCATTTAGGGGGGGGGAACTAAAATGTCAAACACCATCAAAATATCATCACAATAAAGACTACTTTGCACAAACCTGCTCTAATGTTTGACTAGGCAAATGAGCTTCAACAGTTGTAAGAGTATACTTATGTTTAGCCAGGCTTCTCATCTCCCCATATGTCTTCCAATCATGTAATGCTACTGTTGTCAAGTTATAAAATATTTTATCCAAATAATGCTCAACATATGCTAAAGAGGAGAAAAAACATTAATTAATTACCTGCCACACACCTCTATTAATAATAACAAACATTACAAAAATATATAATACCATAATTTGTTTTTCAAAAATTGTCATATTAGATTGTTTTCTATTAGTCTGTCATTAGTTTTACACTTCATTTGATGTTCGACGGCAATATTTTTGATTTTCTAATACAATTATATCTGTTTTCCATTTCTTCAATTTCTGTTCGAATCTGTCAGGAAGAATGTGCTACTTATGCCGTAGATATTAATTTTGTCTTATGAAATGACTTCATATTAGAAAGACTTTGCATTTTCAAACAGATGCAATAATAAACAGACAACAATAATACATAGAGTTATGGAATTTTTAAAGAAAAACAGCGCACATTCACTAAAAATATTTTAAAATGTTATTCAGCGAATTGTTAATGTGACAGGGATTACAGAATAGCCAATTATAAAGTGGTCAAGAATCTTCAAGGAAATGTCAAATTATTTTGTTGGCAGCTAGTGAAATATTATCTCCACAGATTGACGGCGTTCAGAGCCACGGTACTTAAAATAGTAATATAAAGGCAATAGAAGATGTATCGTTGTGGGAGGTTTTTGCATGAGGGGATATTTTCAAATTTCTTTAAAGGAATTTTTTTAAGTTTAGCTACAACTGAATACAGATTCATAAAAAAGTTTTTTTTAGCAAACACATAAAAACATCTGCATTAAGCACATGTGAAATGAATTCTTCACCTATCAAAATGCATTTAGTTTATTAAATGTGTCAGCATATTTTATATTCCTTTTCCTCTTTTCTTAGACTCATCCACAAGCGGCAGTCTTTTTACAGGATTTTTCTTGATGCGGTAGAACGGCACAGATGTTAAATTTTCAGCAAAAAATACTGTTTAGATAATGTAAAAATTCTAAAGATTCGAAAATTATAAAATATACTCCACTTTACCACTTTGTCATGTATTTTAATTGTATTTTCAATATGAAATATTCCATTCAAAACAGGACTTTTGAAACAATGTTTTAAATAAAAAAGTTCATAAATAGCATCACAATCCTGATAATGGACATAGTTAAAATACTCAAATTAGCAAATCAGTTGATTTTTCAGATTAAAAAAGAGCATTCTTTATACTGCTTTCACTCACAGCAAATTAATGAAAGCAATTTAATTTTATATACTAGAATCAGATTCAAATATTAATGATATATTGATTAAATTATATACAATCGTAACCATTCCAAAGCTGGAACTTAAATCATATGAATTAGGTAATCAAATGATATCGAATAACACTACGAAATATAAATTACCTTTAAATTAAAATTCTTGAAATTTAGCACAAATATATTACACGAAATAGAAAAAAAATTATTTTGTAACACTACATACTATAAAAAATCCATCGCGTTTTTACGTTTGAATTTTTTAAATGTTAATTTTAAATTCAGATATCTAATTTGTTTGTTTCTCTTGGATAACAGATATTTTTACCTATCCATTGAAAGTATTGGACTTCAAGGTGCAAAATTTCATAGGCTTAATATAGTTCTTTTGTTCATGGGAATGTGCAATAACAAAAACATATTTATACCGTCTTTTTTATCATTACACAATTTATTAACCACAGTTGAATGTTCTTATCAGTGTTCGATTCATTTTATATCTCATTATCTTTGAGGCCACAATTCATTATCTTGAAGTGGTTAATGCCATTTAATAGAGGATTTTCAAAAATATATGCATGAATCATAAATCGAACTTAAAGCTCCTTAATTAAAAATATGCAAACTAGTAAATCAGATGGCAGATTTAATACGAGGAGCAAATAAGATACAAAAGTTGAGATGTTCCGAAATACACTAGCAGACAAATTTCTCAATCGATAAAAATTTATATGAAACTGAATCAAACACCTGCCAAATGTATCATGAAAATTAACCTTCCAGAATTATTATGGAAATTATAACTTATCATACATTCAAGAACTTTTACTTTCCCCACAAACTAAGGAAATGCAGATCATATTTGTTACAAATTAAATAGACCTTGCAAAATTTATGAGATGAATTATGTCAAAGCTTTGTTTCATACCATGTCAAAATAAGAAGAGTTAAAATAATTTCTTAATACTTTGCATTGTTTCCTCAAATCGAAAGTTAATAACAGCTAGAGGAAATTTGTATATATAATTATATATTTGACAGTTAGTCATTCAAATTCTAATGCATTTAATTCAATCAAAAGCCCTAAACATTAGTAGATGCCTAGAGAAATTCAAAAATATTTAGGTGGGTAAACTTACAGTGGGAAGTAGAGAAAAATAAAACCACCATTCAAACTATTTTTGATATTTATCCTACTTTTTAATAAATCTTCTATTTTTATTTTTATATCGTTGAAGAAAAACAATTTATATGGAAATTTTGAGAAGAGAAAGCAAAGAGTTACGAACTGATGTATCTTTTTTTCAAAACTTGTCTCTGTGAAATTAAACTTTTTAACATTTATTACATCAAGATTTATTTGAATAAAATCTATTGCAATCCATAGTATTTAACTCATCCCTTAAATATATTAATTTTTTTTAAATTTTTGTATACAGAAGTAAATAATTTCTTAATCCTAAACGAAATAGCACAATACATTGTTGTACTTATAAAAGAAATCAACCTAATCATTAATTTCAATCTAAATCAAAATTACCATATCATATTTTGATTTTTAACAATATGATGCATAATTAGGGAGAAAAAACCACGCTAATTTTTTAAAAAACGTTTTTACATTATCGTAGTAAGCATGTAGCCTAGTAAATCTCAAAAATGTTATCTGTCTTACTCCCATCCAATTCAAATTTCTTATTGCTTTTCTGTCACACTCTTAAAATATTTCAAATATTTTAATTTATACTTCAGAATTTTTCAAAGTGTATTACAGAATTTCTGTCTAAAATATTAATACTATCTCATATATATAAGAAATATTTCAAAGAAGCCTGCATTTTCAAAAGAACATCCTACAAAAAGAATAAAGAACTATCTCATGCATGAATGTTGAAGCATGCTAAGTAAAAATACATTTTCAATTACATTATTATCAAATCTGTTAACTTCTATTTAGACAAAATAATTTGTCAGAATATATATTCATCTCCCCATCAAGTTTTAAAACTGAGAGCAAGGATAATTATTATTTCACAATTATTACATCCTTCTTAACAATATGCGGATTAAAACAGAATGAATAGGCATTTCAAATAAATTGAATACGAGTCACTTAAAAAAATATCATTCGAGATCAAAAATTACCTTTCACGTTAATGATTCGATCAAAGAGTCTTATTGATGAGAGATTAAGAAAATGAGAAAAATCTTTACGTCCAACTTTAAATGGGTTTCTATCATCTAACTGTAAATGGTAATGGCAATGAAGGCGAAGTTCTGTTTCAATATCTTTACACAATGGATCCAGCAAATGCTACAAAAAAGAAAGTTTTTAAAAAATTCATAAAAGCTTTTAAAACACTGAATTTGTCTAGTAAAAATTGTTTTGTCTAGTAACATGAAAATATAGCTCAGGAAATCTATATTTTTATTCTATAAACTCTGATTAAAGAAACGCTAGAGGAAATTCTAAGTAGAGAAGTTAAACATTGCTATTTTATATTAAAAATCCAACAAAAACAACCAACTTAAAAATTATACATATTTTTGTTAAAATTCATTTAAAACTAATGAAAATGCCTACGGCAAAATCTCAAAATATTTTATAGCTCATCTTTTAATATGAATGAATTCAAAAGATTAGAAAATTTGGGCACCTTAATAACAAAATAAATTTTATTTTTGTAAACAAAATGCAATTCCTGCAATAATTGAGCAATTTCCTTTTCCAAATGCCATCAGTATTCAAAATTAAAATGATTCTCCATTTGAAGTGAAGATTATTATTAATTATTCTGAAAATTATTAATTAATTTTATTTATTAAATTCTAAACAACTGAAGACGTTGTTAGAAGCGTAGAAAATGCTTGTTTAATAATAATAAAAATATTAAAAATACTATGAATTGAGGAATCAAATGTTTACTGCAAAGAAGGTTTTCACATTGCTTACTCTAAATATAAGACAAATAACAGATTTAAAAATTGCTAATTTTTTGTATTATAATTCACAGTGCAAACATGAATTAGCAAAGCCAACAAGTAAAAATGTTTTCATACTAAATTTTCAGACACAAATAAAGCAACAATTGTAACAATATATAAATTGCTAGATGGCAGAAAAGAGTAGCTAGTACTGACGTCAGATGAGTAAATTAGGGTTCAATTTTAGATTTCAAGTATGCTGTATCACCAAGATTTTAGTATAATGGACATCTCTAAACAAATATAATTTTTTACTGCATTTATCGAGCTCTTTTTTTTCCTAAATTAAAATCTTTCCAACCTTGGAGAGAACTATGAAACAATTTATATATGTCATAAAATATTTGAAATAATGTTACAGCATTTAGGATTTTATATATTATTTGTAAATAACGAAATGCAATTTTCCAGAGTGAGGCGGCGTTAGCGGGAAGAAAGAGGACAGCCCCCTAATTGTTGCCACCCTCCGCCTCAGCAACGATAAAATAAGAATTCTGCCGGTAAAAGTCTTCACTATTTGAGAGCGTTTGCAGGGAATTGGGCATAAACTAATATGGTAATTTAAAAACTATTTTAAAGTTAATATATTATACATAAAGGAAATATCTTAGTAACTGTTTAAGTCAGCAAAATGACTACATTTGTCAAAATAGTTGTTTAAGTGACAAATCAATACGATGCCACATTTCACCGATTCTTTTTGGTTTGTCCTTCAGAAATTAATGCAACGGTTGTGACGACATCACGCCCGCAGAGATTTAGACATTTGATTCGAATTCAATCATTCAGCTCACAATTTGCACTACTTTTGGCAATATAACGGACAAGATATGTGAACAAGGTGTCACCTTTTGCTGAAAATTACCCAGAATTCAATCATGTCACATACATACTTTTAAAGGTTTAAATTATTTTTTCAGGATTATATATCTATTTCCCATCTAGTAACAGATTATTTTGAAAATTATCCAAATTAGTAATGAAAGAGTAAAAAACAGGCATATATTAGCTTTAGAAATAAAAAATCTTTTGTAATGATTGATCTGTATTAATAAAGCAAAGCTTGCACGAATATACACCCAAAACATGACTTTCTGTTTTAAAATTTTCCTTTGGCTTCTTGGAATTTCTAAAGTGTTCAGTAATTAGGGCAATACACCTTTTATACGTTTTACATACATTAAGCAGTCTCCATCATAATTACATTCTAAACAATAACACATATGCTTCATATTTCTTATTATTTCAAACAAATTAATGAGTTATTCGGATAAAAGCTAAAATCTTTATACACTTTATCGACATATGATAAAATTCTACATGTATTCCAAGCACAACTTTCTCCCGAATTTAACACTTCTATTTGAATTCTTCTTAACCAAATATAAAATTTCCATAAATTGTTTGTTAAGTTGTTGGAACTTGAATATAGTCGATTCACTTATCTTGAAACAGAATTAAAATATTCAAAATGCAACATCTAAAAATTTTTTTAAAAATGCAATAAACTTTCGGAATAGACAAAAAGTACCTCTATACTTTTTAATATTAGATATTACACTCAATAAAGTAGCATACCTTTTTGATCGTTACAAATGTCTCCTTCTGAAATGCTTGAACTAACGCAACTGAAGATGATTCATGACGACATGCAAGAATTGGCTCAATGCAATCATGCAGAGCAAATATCATATACTATGGAGGGAAAAAAATGCATTTAAGAAATGATTATACAAAAAAAATAGAATTAGTAAACCAAGCAAGTTTAATTTTAGCACTTTACACCGACAAAACGGCTTCCAAAGGTATATAAGAAATTCCTCTCTGCAAATTAGATGGTAAACACAGATTCCTAATAGTTTACATTCTCATTTAATAATTTCCCATTCTCTTCAATTTGAAACAAAAAAAAAAAAATAGTGCATACTGAAGAGACCATAGATAATAATTTTACTGATATCGCACAGTCAGCATTTATAGCAAAATATTTTTTTTTACATCATCAGCAATGCCACATTTAAATTTATAAATATATTTATAATCTCATACATTCAAAAGAACCAAGGAATGAGCAGCATCTGAAATTATCTAAAGTTGACCATTTTTACACAATGCTGTCAATAAATATTTTTGTTTCTTTATTTTTTAATTTCATTCAAGGCTATTGAATTTTAATCCCAAAAATTTAACTAATTTCAAATTAAGGAGAGATTAAATGTAATAAAAACACTTAAATATGGCAATGCATATTAAGTAAACTTTTCACTTTTTAAAGCAATTGGGGACACCGAAGAAAAAAATTAATGTGAAAGTTATTTGTTTTAATAAGACGTTAATTCGCCTAATTTGATTTATTTCTTTATCCTCAGACGTAAAGAAGTTACGGAAAAATGAAAATTATAGTTCTTACTTTTTCCACCACCTTTCAAAAAAAAAAAAAAAATCAAGTTCTTTTGATCAGAATAGATAATAAAAGAGTTCAAGTGAACTGAAAAGTATTTAATATTCGGTTGGGCCGCCTCTGGCTTCGATCACAGCAGCGACTCTGTTAGGAATGGAATTTACAAGGTTTTGCAACATTTCTTTAAGCATTCCATTGTGCCAAACTTCAATTGTTTCCTGAAGTTCTTGCTTTGTTCTGGGATGATTCTCAGTTACTTCTTTCCCATTATACTCCATAAATTCTCAATGAGGTTTAAATCTGGTGAGTTTCAAGGATATGAGAGAACATTAATACTGCATTTTGCAAATGCAGCCTTAAGATTTAAAAAAAAAAAAAGAGAGAATATTTCGAACAGAGCCAGAACTTAAATGAAAGTTAAAATTAATTGTTAACCTTCGACGTATGGCATGGTCCTAGAGTTGCTGAAATATTTTTTTTCTGCCTTGCGAACATCTCACGTGCACTATGAAGGAAGTAATCCTTTAGCGCGCCATCCTACTTGTCACTATTCATGGTTCCCTATACAAAATAAAGTCATCCATTTGATTGATATGACATGCACCGCCATACCATTATGCTTTCTGCGTATTTTGAAGTAGAAGTGAAGTGAAGTATTCCGGTCTCATGCTCTCCTTTGCTATAGGCCAAAAGTGGCCAGGCTTGTCGGGCGAATTTCGTCGCTGAATATAATTTGTCTCCATTCTGAAATACTCCAATTTTTGTGCATCTTGACCCACTTAAATCGTTTTTATAATAATGTTTACGGTTTATAACAATACCGGTTTTTTCCTTGGTACTTGTGCCTTGTAACCAGGTTCACAGAGCCTCAAGCGATCTGTTCTGGGACTGACAATGGCAGATGTGAACTCATTCATTCTTTTGAACGTTTAGCAGAACTTGCAAATCTACTTTCATTGAATAATCGTGTCAATGTAGTATCAGCAAGTTTAGAAGATAACCTCGGACTGTCAATTAGCCTTTTTATTTTCCTTCGGTTTTGAATCTCATTATGAGGCTTGAAACAGTCGACTCTCTGCAATTGCACCGATCAGCAATAATAAAATTTGGAATGCATCCTTGATGGGTTAAAATAAGACCCTGACGTTGCTCATGTGTTAATTCTTGCATTTTTTAAAAAATTTACAGTTTAAATTGAAAAAGAATGTGCATGAAAAAGAACTTCGACAGCGCAATAAACGAAATGAAATCCTTCGCTGACAAAGCAATTTTATAATAAACCACCGGGATGGTACAATCACCCCAGAAGATTCCTTTACAATGGATGAAGCAAAACCTTGAAACTTCTACACCACATATATAATAGAAAATAATGAAATATATATATTATATATATATTACTTTTTGGGGACTTATTCTTGAAAAAACGTGAAATTTTTTCAAACTTGCAATACTTTTGGCCAGTAGCGTATGTACATATTGCATGTAATCTATGTGTAATGACATCCCTTAATTTCATTTAAATGTTTTTACTGTTTTAATCTTAAAATAGCTGTTACCTTATTCTAAAATGTTCTCTTATTTCACACTCTTTTATTTGATTATTTCTAATACCCGCTCTAAAACCTAGGATTCCTTTTCCTAAATAGACACGAGTCAAAGAAATCCTTAAATGAATTTCTCAGTAAAATCACTAAGGAAAAATTTCTCCAATTTTTTCTCTGGTGCCGAGATGTAAACATATACATATCATTGCTTCTCCTTGTGTAGAAATTAAGCCCTCCAATGAAAAACAAAAGAATTGAAGTTTATTCCACGAGTCTTCTTTTCGGCCACGCATCTGCAAAATTATATTATATATAACTCTTGCATGGAAAGGGTAGCCACTAAATCTAGGAAAAAGTCCTTATGTTTTCCCTGCACGTAGGTGCAATATGAGAGGGAATGCACAACTCAAGTGTTTGTTATAATGGAATACAAAACTCCATAGTTTTAGAGAGTGGGAAAAGCCATGGTTCTTCAGTAAAAATAGACTTAACAAGATGCAGTTTTTAAAAACATTAAAATTTGTTTAACATGTGTTCCAATATTTTTAATAATGTTTTTCACAAATATAAAATACTCTGCTAAAAAGTCCCCTTTTATTTCAAGTTTTATCAACTTCGCTAATAATCAAATAGCAAGTAGATACTATTCCAAAATTAGCATTTAATCTCAGCCTTGGATTTTTAGGATCATCAAGTTCTTTCAAAAATAAATATCGAATGTTTTTGCTTCTTCGATTACGCTTTTGGCATTTGTCATGTCAAAAGGAGAATTTGACATGCACAACTTAGTCATATGTGCCAGTTTCCCCATATTACTCAAACTTATTACCTTCATAGAAAGCGAGGAGTACGTAGTAAACGGATTTTGAGGTGCTTTATTAACTCATTCACCAAAGTTAGTTAATTGATATTTTTATCTATCTATATTAATAAGGATTTGAGCAGCTTATAGTTTAAAAAATTATTTTATCTATTCTGAATAAGTTTACAAACTCTCAAATAACAATTTAAAAAAAAACAATTCAATAAAATCACGTTTGAGTGACTAAACATCACCGCAATACTTCATCAGACTGTAAGTACCTATTCCACCCTGAGAAATTTCGCATATTCTCTCATGCAGTTATATCATAATATCGCGCATCCTCATTAGCTGCAATCAGGAAATCTTATGGATAGAGAACAACTACCTCCGAAAACGAAATTAGACTTATCTATACAGGGAAAAAACGAGTAAAAAAAAAAAGGCGAGTTTCGGTTATTACACATTTGTTTCATTTTTGGTGCTATGGCAACGATCTTTAATTTTGAAATGTTCAGAGATCGTTATATTTTTAAATGGATACAAAATGGAACTTAAATTTAAAATTCCCTGTATTTTTTTCCCAGTTCACTCGGTACCGTGGTGATTCTATAGGAGGATGATTTTATGTTCTAAGGGCCATAATCGGTGAATATCTATAAAAATTAACGTAGTGTGTCATGAAAATCATTTGCTATAGGTCGTCGTTTTATAATGAATCTGTTTAATGTCTAGTCGGAATTATCTTTTACAAAAATAAAAATAGAAACATAACAATCGAAACAAATATGTCTACATATTTCTTATTAAAAATATATTTAAGAAAGCCATTAAACAGCCTTTCCTTTTAAATGAATTTTAAAAATTTCCAACCTGGATTCTGTGAACGTCAACACCATTTTCATAAATATCAGCAATATAAGTAGGAAAAACCACATGGTGCCAATACATAAAGCTGCAGTCACATGCCTCTTTAATCCTGAAATATTTTAACACTGTGATGAGCAAGAATAAACATGGCAATCGTAAATAGTACACAGCTAACTTAATCGCGCACAGTAATTTTTACCTACTTAATACTAAACGTAACTAGCATTTCAGCAATACAGTGAAGTTTAGTTAAGTTATATTAATGTCCTGTTTTGAAGCAACACTAGGGCTATTTTGAGACGGATCGCGGTCAGATGACAAGGACGACACCTGAGCTGGCACCCCTCTCTCTCCAAACTTCCATACCACACCAGCGGACCCGCTTACACGGCGGTTCTTCAAAACTGCAACCCTCCGGTTCCGAAGCCGAGACCTTACCACCAGGCCACCAGCGATACAGTGAAACTGTACTTGAAATGTGATCATTTGATCGATCGCAATAAGTTTAGTTTTAGAGCATTAAATCTGCTATACAATAAAAATTACCATTTTCAGTATAAAAACAGTTTCTTAAGCTGTTATTTTTATGCTTGGATTTTTTAAATTACAATTTTTGAATAATCAAATTTTGACTGCGATTCTATCAGCTTTGAATTAATCATGTTACATAAAACAAATTACAAACCATAATTAATATTATGAAGGCGAGAAGATCACACATGGGTTTTAGTAGTTTCATTAAGACTGTCTGGAATAACAAACTCACGATCGTTTGCACTTTAGCTATAATTTGTAAAACTTTTCTTCATAAAATTTTGCCTTATTTTAAATTCCGTCGAAAAATATAGCTATAGAAACAAACTTCATTATTCATAGCTATTTCAGCACAATATCTAATTTAGCACAAAAAATAAATGTCTTTGTATTAAAAGATAAAAGGCAGTTAAAATTGATTGAAAATCTTGTAACTATTATGTTTTTATGCAACAGTCAGGGCTTAATTCTCTAAGTCATTTGTGCCAAAAGAGAGAGAGAGAAATATTTATTTTTCAGATATTAACATCAAAACGGAATCCTATAATGGATATAAAATGAAGATTTCTTTAAAATTGAGCAAAATTTTTTTTCATTTTTTTCATCATGAATTATGTAAAAAATGTAACGTTAGAATTGTAGTGTAGTCCAGATTTAGAGGGGAGGGGGCAGTGAAAGTAAAGTTATTTTTGAATATAAAAGCTGATTTTCATAATAAAGTATTATTTATATATATTTTTTCGCTTTCGTTTCACCTAAAAGTCTTGATCATCTAAATGAATTTGCTGTCTTATGCCATTTCGAATTAAACGTTATTTGGACCGTTTACCTTTATTATTTAATCATGAATCACAGTCGCGAGGGAAAATACTAACAAAACTATGAAAGGAGATAAGTTCAACTAGCAGATGAAACAGTAGAATAAAGTTTTGAAAGCTGTTCGGAAAGAAATAATAGACTGTTTCCACATGTTCGGTATGCTTTGCATATGGATAGTCATAGCACTGAAGAGATCTTCATTGGAGCAATGACAGAAATTTGTACGGTTGCTTTTGGAAAATGAAGCAAATGCATCCTATAACAAAGTACTGTCATGTTGGTAGAGTGTATGAAGAGATATTATCGAGTAGTCCCGAACTGATGAAAGAGTTTTCATGCGCCGACTTCATTGAAACCCGTAGTTTTCGGCTATATATTTCTGAATACCATGTAGCATTAGCTTTCGCATTTATGGGAGAAATAAGTATTCCAAGAGGGATTGAACTCTACTGCTTCAAATTTTAGGGCATCTATACTACCTATTCAAAGGAGTATAAATTTCAATTTTTATAATTTCTTAAACAAAAAATTAATTTTATCTATTCATACTGATATAATTTTTTATAAAAATGGGATGGATATACAACAAAGTTCAACTTAACAACAATGTAGTAAATAAATCCATTTCATGTCAAAATGATTTAAAATTTATGTTCAAACTTGGCTAAAATAATTTCAATGGAATTTAGTTTAGAATGGCTTTCGTTTTAAATACTGAAACAGCTCAGTTTTAAAAAATCATTTTAACCAATGAACAGGAAGTAATATTAAACAGAATGCCAATAAACTTATTGAATTTATGTGATTTTTAAATTGATAAGCAACTATGTTTTATTTTCCTTAAGATGTTGTCATTTTAAAAATACTGGGAATATGCTTTCTATGGAACGTTACTGATAAAAAGCGACAATGCAATTCAAGCATAGAGCTTCCAATGTGATAAGGAAAGCAGTTGCATTTAATCATCATTTAACTTCACAACATAGAGCTTCTCATTTCTCTACGTTTCGGTTACAGTTACAAAAATCAATCGATCAATAATCAATTGTTTCAAGCTCTTCTACAAGAGGGGCATGTTAACTCCAATAAATATGTCACAAATAAGTGCAGAAAAGATAGCATTAAAGACAAGGGAGCACCAAAGGCCCCATCCTAAATGGAGATGGTGAAATAATTTTTTATATCGTAGCAGAATTAATTATCTCTAAAAACCTTCAAATATATTTCCAATTAATTGCTCAACAAAAAGTTTATTAAATATTTTAACTAGAAATCTTATTACTTCATTCATTAAATTTAAGCATGTTATTTATTCACTGTTTTTTTTTTTTAAATGTGAATTGGATTGAAGTTACACACAATTGTTTCCAGTCAGGCCCTGCGTCACCCGAGACCAGCTTTGATCACAATGTCAAAAATAGTAAAACAAATCTGCTACCACTTATATTACATAAGGTAAAAATTGTTTTATTCATGTTATCATTCAAATCCATTTCAAGAAACAAAATATTTTCAAAATGATTGTAAAAAACACCAAACGAAGCCCCTAGAAGAGTTTCTAACTTTTTGGAGATAATGCTGTGTCTGATAGACAAATGCAATTGAAAAACTAATTTAGAAGATGCTGGTTAATCATTCTCTTTTATACTACACAATCTAGCAATATGGATCCAAGTATTCATTAAAATGAGTTCTGTGCAATCACCATAATAAAGAGAAATTATATTTAACAATCTTTTCTATCTAAATAGGATTAATATAAAGTGCATTCATCTGCACTTGTTCTGTCAAATACAATAAAAGGTGAGTACCAAATTCTAAAATTAAATTTTAATAGAAACTTCTAATTTTCTTCTATGTAGCTAAATAATAGTATTTTGATTTTTGATACAGTATATGTATGATTCCTTGCAGATATAAATACTGACAAACTTGGAAATAATTTCACATCTAAATTTCGAGTGTTTTCAAAACTTGCTGGAATATAACTGATAAATTCAATCTTCATTTAACATTTTTAATTATATAATTAATAAGACTACCTGCAAATAATTTTCTAGAAAAAGAAAAATTCAAGAATATATCTGGAACAATCCGGGTAGTAATACTAGATTCGAAAATGAAAGTTCGGGTGTTGAATACCCAATACTAAAATGTATCCATTTTTTATGACGAGGGGGGAGGGAGGTATAGCAAGTTATATCAACACTTCCTAAACACAGATGGCCAGGAAATCGAATAATGAACTGGATTATATTATATATATATATATTGTGAATAGATAAACAAGCACAGATCTTGATGAAAACAAGATCAACCCAGATTTCTAACGTCACAAATAGGGTAAATTTTCTTGTTATTAAATTGATTTTCCACATACACACAGACAAAAAAAAAAACCTTGCTGCATAGTTTGGAGACAGGTAGCATCAGTAATTAGGAAATGCTGGTTATGTTCATTAAGGCCCACTTCTTTTCATAAGTGTGGTGAGAGGAGATGCTAGCTATCATGTCTTCCTTACCAACATATCACAGTTTAGAATAAGAAAACAATTAAAATAGATCTTGTGGTTAAATTAAAAATCTATTTTGAAGCAGGGGCTTCAAAATGGATTTTAAATTTAACCAATCTCCATAGGCATCCAGTCTTCAGTCCAATGTTTCTTAATACATTCAGCAATTAAAAAAATGTTTTTGACGAGGGTTTCAGTTACATTTCTTTGAAAATTTGGAAGCTCTCGTTTTTGAGCCCCACCCTTTAAGTATCAATACAATAGTATAACACTTAATGGCCATAAAAATCTTATCCATGTAAGAGAAAAATATCACATAATTTGAACAAAGCTTTAGAGGGTTCAAGATATTCTGTATTTCTAAAAACATTTCAATTGCTCCCAAGTGAAGTCTCCATCAGTTTAAGAAACATGAAATTTGTAACCTAAGCTATTGGTGCCAAATTTCTGAAAAGAGAATACATTTTTCTGTATTTAACTTGCAGTTGTTTGGTCACAGGCGTAAATTTAAAGGCGATATAATTTATTCCTTAATGCACAGGCTTTACAACTGATTATTAAAACATTTAAGGAAATTCGAAATAACCGATAAATTTCTTTTTAATATCAAGGTGTTTCACGAATATTTCATATCTGCATTTTCAAATAATCAGAAAGGGAAAATACAACAAACATTGTAAAAATTTTAATACTCTGAAACAACAACCATTAACTTACTTTTCTTTTAAGTCACAAATAAAATCAAGTTTCTTCATAATCCCAGCAAAATTAGCAACTTCTTCATCTTTAAACGAATTCTACAAAATAATAATAATAATAATTTTTTTAATCTATTCATTTTTAAATCAGGCAAAATAAGATTCTGCATTCGATTATACCTGGAAAGGTGAAATCTGCTTTAATCTCTTTATTTGCTTTATATCACTAAAAAGAATTATGTCAAATTTGCAGAATTTTTCTGTGTATCTTCTAAGTCTGTTCTAAGCCCTCTAAGAGTCCTTAGATAATGGAAGTTTTAAGGCCTTGTTTCACCAGATATTTCCGATTTTAATTTAATATCTGTATATGCAGTTTTAATTAGCAAACTCTAACAAACTGAAAGTGACAATGCATTTCAAACATAGAGCTTCAAATGTAATGAGGCATTTTAATCATTGTTTAACTCTGAAATATAGAGCTGCTCGATTTTCTATACTTCATACAGAGAACTGAGCCAAGTATTAATATAAAGATAAGTTTCAAGAGAGTTGGTATCTGTATATCATTAAAAAACGTACAATTAAAATTTATTTGATGCAAAATGACGAAAAAATCTAAACATAATCCAAATGATAAGATCCAACAATTTTAAAAGCAACATTTTTTTGGGGGTGGGGTGGGGATTACAAAGAAAAATATTATGAAAACTTACAAAATTTAACTAAGAATGTTGTTAGAATAACAAGAATACACAAGATATTTGACTATGATTTGTAAAAATTATCAAGTTCGCAATTTTCATAAACTCGATGGAAAAAGAAAAAAAAATATTTTTGCAAAATACAGAGTAAAAAATCTCGAGGCTCAAGGAAAACTGCTCACTTTGCCTGTTTAATAATATGGTGCCATCTAGATAGGGTACCAGAAAAAAACACCTCAAACTTTCAGACTTTTGCGCCAATAAACTCACAAGCGTTAATTGAAGCCAAGAAAAATGTACAGTACATTAATTAAAGCACAAAAAATTCTATGACAAAAGAGTTCCTCATTTTGTGAAAAAAACATCAATTTTCGGCAAAACAGATCATTTTAGATTTTTGACCTCATTAATAAAATGTAAAATACCTGATATGTAAAATATTACTATTTTGGATACAATGGAGAATCAAATATTTTATGTGGCTCTATTTTTGAAAATGGCATAAAATGACTTTTAGAAAATTTAGTCAATTTCGCTAGACAAAACGCGGAAATCGTATTTATCAATTTTAAGTCTAAATAAAGGACCAATTTCACAGATTTAATGTATTTCAAAATTAAAAATCACTATGTACTTACATCATCTATTTAAAAAATAGAAATTGAGTTATCAAGTAAAAAGAGAGAGAGAGAGAGAGAACTCCTAGTAATAATATGACTCTTTTGGGAAGGATGAGTTGAAAAAATTGTTTTAAATCAATATCGCCATCAGATCTTCATTCAAACCTTCTTTAACAGTTTCATCATTAGACAAGATCACACAGTCACCCAAGTTTGGTAAATATGTTCTGATACATTGATGCACAGAGCACTTCAATTGAAGGAAGTAGGATAGTACCTGTCTTTGTTTCCCAAAGCATTCGTTATCGCTTGAAATATTTACTACGCATTATTTACCACTCGTCAAATAGATATTTACTTTTTACTATCTTATTACTACTACATTTAATATAGGTGCCACAAATGTGAGCTTAATATGATAAAATGATACTCCTAATGCAAAGTTTGATGCTGTATCATAATCAAAATAGTAGTATAATTTATATAGTGAATTTTACATTAGATATCAGGTCAATACCCCAAATTACGGTTACTTTATTCCAGTTGTTTTTCCGAATCGCAGGGGACAAATACCAGTGATGAAAAAATTGGGGCACTTATTGAGAGGATTACTTTAAAATGGGAGAGATAAGGTGAGTTAATAATAAAATATTAGACCAGTAAACACCAGGAAAGGGATTTAAAAATTCCGGTTTTTAGGACACATCAGCGTAAGCAGAAAAATTAGTACAAACTTTTAAATACCCTTTTCACGTGTAAATAAAGAGAATAAAACAGACCCAACTTTTCATGAAATAACTGAAGACATAGGATTTTATTGTTCTTTGTTCCTTAGTCTATTATTAAAAATGAAGCTTTAGCCATTAGGTTTTAAATGAAATTACCATTTGTACCCCCAATGCCATTGCAAGATAACATATAAGTCTTCTTTCCTTTGTGCCTGTAAAGGAAAAAAAATCTGTGTATTTAAAATGAAGTAACAACAATATTTCAAAATTAAAATTAACACAGATGATTGTAAAAATGAATAATAATATTTTAAAATTTAACGAAAACAACTTAGTAAAATAAAATATTACAATTAAAATATCATCAAAATACTGCAAGACAGATTAAGAAATCGTGAAAATTAAAACTTTCATACAGTACATAACCCAATTATTCCTTTCTGAAATAAAAATTCAATAAAAATCTTAATAGATATATTCTTTTAAAATTAAATACCAAAATTAATATTAGTATCCACTTAATAAAGAATTTGTTCTATGTTCACTGCAATAAATCAGTGCAGAAAGAGTAACCAAAGATTAAAAAAAAGTATTCAGACAATATAATCTTATTAAAAGACTGAACATAAAATTATGAATTAATCGATTTAGAATATTTGAGAGCTTTAAAAGTAACTAAGGCAATTTCATTTTCAAAAGCTGAAATTATCTTAATTACCTTCAAACCAATAAAAGGGTTTTATAGGTTTTCTTTACACTTAATTGATAAAATAAAATTAACACTTTTCCGCAAATAAAATTAATGCTTTCAAATATTCAAGCAATTAAAAAGTGACAAAATTCTAAAATATTGACCATATTGCTACAAACGTTAAGATAACTTGTTAAAACCCGGGACCATTAAATCTAAATCTAATGTTCTCCTAACTGAAGTGTCTTGGCACATAGTAAGCTTGTTGTATCAGTAAGACTTCATATCAGAAGCTTTCACTGAGAACGGAAGAAGAAAACAGCAGGTAATGATAACTTAGAATTATTTTTATTTACTATGGCAGAGGTAAAGAAATTATTTACTAAAAAAACTCTAAAAGGAAATGAAGCATTCAAAGATTTTAGTAACATATTTTAATTATTATACATATTTAAATTATTTTCACATACCAGGACCATTCAATGATTTCTCAGCCAAAACCAAAGCAGAGAGCACGTCCAAACGCCTTTCACTATACTTTTTATCTGACACCAATCTTTTCTGTATGGAAGAGAAACAAAATAAGGTTCAACGATGCCTAATTGCTAAAATATCTGGTTACACTTTAAAAAACAACAGATAATTTTATAGAAGTTTAAATATTTAAGAGATTCAAATAATGCGCCATTTTTTAAGCACATAAGCATTTTAATGCAATATGTAGATCCAGTGAATAACAAATAATTTTCAACACAACTATAAAGTTACAAATTACAAAGGGCTTTTTTTTAAAGTTTAGCTTAAGAATAATTTCATATAAGAATGAAATAAGATTACAAGTTAAACTCTCAACTGAAAAACTGTGGCCACTACAAATCATATAATCTTTGTTTTGACAACTGTAAACTGCAAAAACTTATATAACATTCTTGGGAAAAAAAAACTTCTTGGCACAATAATGTTGAAAAAAGGAAAGTATCTTAGAATAATATTGAAAAGTGGGAAGTGCTCTTTGGACAGTTATTCTTAAACAGAAGGAATATGAAGTTGAATGATATTGCAAATGCTACATTCTTTTGGTGACCCGGACGTACCACTGTAATATTACGGAAATTACCGAAAAGGTGAAAATAAAAACTCCCCCATTCTCGATAAATTAACTTGAAATTTATGTGTGTTTTCAAAATAGAAGAACCATTTAAAATTAATCGTGCAACTAATGAAGATGCCGAATTAACCAATTACATTGTATCACAAACGGGACCCACACATATGGATACTATATGGAACATAATAACTGCAGGGTTGCCACTAAAAATTGGGAAATAATCTTCTGTGTTTTCACTGCACATACATTTAAGATACGAGAAAATGCGCAAATAGAACTCATAAGCTAGTAATAATGTAATTTAATTTTAAGGAAGGGAAAAAGCAAAAAAAGGAAGCAACAATTTAATGTTATTCGAAAAGGTAGAAAATTAAAAGGTTCATATTTACATACAAAAAAAAACTTATCTTTATCATCTATAGGCAGTAAATAAAGAGAATGTTTTTTATTTAAATTCTAACTTAGTTTTCTAATTTAGCAAGACAAAATTTACTTATTAAGGGGGGGATATACTAACCCCCATGGGTCGTAAACAGCAAGTCATACAAAATTAAGGACTCTGGTTAAATAAAACACAAAACATTTTTGTTATCAAGAAACAACTATTTAATGATTACTTTAATAAAAAGAGCATTACAAAGCAAGATTGATTTTTTTATTTATCCACTTTTGCCAATCCATGTATTTGGGCATCATTTTCTGCAGATTTTTCAGCCATCAGTGGTCATGGAGCTCAGCTATAACACTTATAATGAACATGTGAGAAAATATTTTCGATATATCATTAAAAACATAAAGTGACGAATGAAAACCAAGTTTCAGTGCCCCTAAAAATTCAGTTTTACATTTTTGTTCTTTAACTAAAAGTTCGAAATCAGTTTACTTTCGGGCATTAAATTTGATATTTTTGGATGTAATATGTCATTTTTTTTACTTGTATCCCTTTAGATACTAAGTTCAACATCAATGATTGCTCTTTTGAATTGGCACATAATATTGTTATGGATTTAGCGAAACTCCTCAAGCCCCATTCAGCAAAATTAGGTTTGAAATTTTTTATTCGTCCATTTCGTTTTAAATAGATTTTAAAAAGCTCATTGCTTTAAAAAAATGTCATATCTACTTTGAATAAGCTCATAGTTTCTCAAATAATAAACCGTTCAACAAATTCAAGTATGGTAGGCCAAACACCACCATTCTGCTACGGCAGATTGAATATTCCCGCCCGAGAATTGTATTCTTTCAAGCAGATACAGAAGTTTCGCGTATGCTCATTAGGTGTAATTCGGGAATGTCATGAAAAAAGAACAATTATCTTGCAAATCAAAACTGGAATGATCTATAAAGAAAAAAAGGAGAGAGAGAACAGAAGGGTCGAGTTCCCACATTACACAATCGCGAAATGTACTTTCGTTTTCGGAAGCTATGATTACGATTTTTTATAATTGCAATCTTTAGAGAACGGAATTTTTCAAATGGAAAAAAAAAAAATTCCTGCATTTTCTCTTGTTTTTATGAAATTTTCAAATTACCCTGCATTTTCCCAGTTTTTTTTATCTGTCAATTTTTAAATTCCCTGTTTTTACCGTTTTTCCAGGTTTTCCCGGTTGCGTGACAACCATGTAAAATCAATCAAAAAATCAATCTAAAACATTTATTGAAAAGGTATTAGATTTGTGTTCACAAATACTTAAAAAATATATACTGTGTCAAAAAAACAACAGAGTTCAATTATGAAGAACTTTTCTGTGATTGCCAGAAACGATGTGTTATGCATTGAAAATTAAATTGAAGAACATCAATATTTCCATCGATCGACAGAAACGAGCCTATTTGTTAGCCTTCGATGAAGATGATTCTCAAAACCTAACAAATACAGGGGGGGGGGGGGGGGGGAGAAACCCTCTCAATTAAGTGGAAATGAAAATGAAAACACAGAAAATTCAAAACTTAAAACAGCACTTAGTGGGAAAGGAATTACTCTTCCAGTACGTTATCAAGATTATGTGAAGATTTAATGTCATATATTAATCTTCAACTTGATTATTGCAAATATTTTGCGAATAGTATCTATGTATTTTATTGCAATTTAAAAATCATGTCATATCAATAATTATTTTTCATCTCATATCGCAACTATGGTACCTGGGAAAGGGTGTAGTGCGACTTCTAAAAATTATATAACCTTTGTTTTGACCACTTTCAGTAGATTGCGAGTGGTAGCATCATATTAAAAACATTCTGGGAATAAAAATTTTCTTAGAGTAATAATGTTGAAAAAGGAAAGTGTTCAAAGCATAAATGCTTGAAAACGGAAGGCTTTTCGAAATGTTATTCTTACACGGTAGAAAAATGATTTATATCATATTTTAAATGCTACAAAACTACTTAACATATGATCCGTAACACAACTTATACAACAAGTAAGCTATATTTACACATAAAATGTTCTTATAAGAAAAAATGACAATTCGTAAAAAAGCAATTCCTAAAAAATAGTTAAAATTTTCAACTTATTGGAGAAATGGCATATGGCCCAAGTTTAATGTTTACAACAAATGAGCGGGGCGGGGAGGGGATGTGGGTGAAAAGCTAAAATGAATTATCAACAGTCTATCAAACGAGAAATTGCCATGCTATTTATATATTTTCTCATACTCTTTTGATTCATAATCTCTAAGGTTAAGACTGAACTACTAGACTATAATTACATTTATAACAAATTTTAAGATGGCAATATTTCTATGCAATTTAAATTTAGTTGTAATTTTCTTACATATTGTTTTTAACTGATTTTGCAACTACATATGAATAAATATACACATTCATGAAGAATAACCATAATAAACATGCAGAACAAATTATATAAAGAAACATCTAAAATAATACCTTTCCTATGTTTATTATTGTCAAAGCAAGATAACCAAGATGTTGCATGATATGAGTCAGCGATTCACTAATGACAACTGTATGCCGATGGTAAGTACTTTCAATACCCTGCAAATTTTTTTAAAAAAATTATAAATGTTAGACACATATAATGCCAATATGTTTTGGATTTTTTGTTTATGGTTAGATTAAAAAGGAAATGGTAACAAAAAAAATATATATATATATATAAACTATTGAAAATTAAACTAATTGAGAAATAATTAAATTTTTTCAAAAATTTCTTAATTATTTCTTTCTTTTAATCATCAAACAAAAGATTTTGACAAAAAAAGTCATTATAAAGTATTACACTGGACTGTATTTATTTAATATCATCCATTTATTTTGTGATATGAAACCCAATAAAACAATAGTGCACATCTAATCAAATTTTTAAAAAGGTAACGAGAAAAATAAATGCTTTTATCATTTTTAATAATTTAAAGGTAAATTAAATAGAATGTAAGAGGAATGAAAACAGAATCCTTATAAGTTCGATTAAAAGTCCATTTAAACTTCATGCAACAAAATTCTTTTATTTGAATATGCTGTTTGAACATTTTTAACCACAATAATTAATTGCCTACTATTTCCTAATTTTTTTAAAAGAAAATTACGAATGCATGAAATGCTTTTATTATCTTGTAACAGAGTCATACTTATATTATTATTATCTTACAACTTATATTTATTATCTTTACAACAGATTTAATCTGAGATATTTTATAAGCAGTCATTTTCAATAAATATAAATAATATAATCAGTTCAGAGATGAAATTGGTTCTTCTTAAGCATATTGAAAAGTATTATTCTAAAATATTAAATACAATAATGAAAAATGAGAATCATCTTTGATACTGACCTTTAACATTTCAATCAATCGACAAAGAGCCAAAACACAAGTCTTTGTCATTGGTTTAGATAATACAATATGAAGACTCATCATTGTTTTAACAGTGTGAGAAATATTCCATGCTAATTTGAGACCCTAAAATTAAAATACAAAATCATAAAGATTATGCAACACTTCATATAAATGAAAATTAAATACTAAAATGTTTAATTTAGAAATGGAAGTTGCAACAGAAGATTAAATTGTATTTTACTCATTCAATTAAATACCAACAATAATAAATGGCAGGACGAGCAGCATGGAATTCATGGACACACTGTCTTTGTATTCCAAGGATTTTACAAGGCAGTTAACTGATGCTCTTGTAACGTACGTGAAAAGCTCTATAGCAATTTAATTTTGATTTACATTTGCAGATCCTTTATTTTTATTATGACATAGAACAAAATGAGATGGGGAAAAGAATCAAGATGTGTATAACATTGCATATGGGAAAAATAATTTAAACATTTAACAAGTCTTCTAATAATTAAAAACAAAAGGAAGCAGTTTGAAAAGTAAAATTTAGACTGCAGATTAATAAAATACAAAAGCATAATACAAGGTACTTCAAAACTTTTTTCAGTTGTTATGCTTACAACACAAAACTGGTTTTAAACATGCTAAGATAATCTGTTCATGAATTTTAAAAAGTATGAATTGTATAAAAATCTTATATACATTAACTGATATATAATTTTTTTGAATGAAATGTATACTCGGATTACATAAATACGGGATAGGTTTTTGAGGATTCAACACCTCCGAAGTGATATATGACCTTGTATTGTTTCATAGCGTCTTTCACATTAGCTTGTCAAATTCGTCCTTTAGTGTTGTGTGCAAAGCGAATTCTGAGTGATCTCCCACAAGAAATGTTCCGGTTTTGCCACAAATTTGGCATTTACTTACATTAAAATTAAGAGGCAATATTCAGTTGTTTCTTTTTATAAATGTTTTCGGTTTTCGTGAAACTGAATCTGTTTATAACGGTAATTTAAAACTTATCAGCTTGCAGATTTTTTTAAACTCTTTTTTTTGCCTTAATTCTATTCCAAATGCGCTTATGCATTATTTCTTTACTAAAAAAACAGAAACGTGCGTGTCTGTAATGTAGACGAGTTGAATTAGTGAATTTTTTTATGTTCTAGTAATAACTTTAGGAGAAATAATAATTTTAAATTCAGGGAAAATCATCTGAATTTTCAGACAATGGCGCAAATTTTGCTGTCGATCAGCTTTGTATTACATTTTTATGTATAATTTGCCAACAATACTTTAATTTAGAATGTTTCTTGTTGCATACCATAATGAACAATGTATATTGTTCTTTTACAAAAAATAAAAAATTTTTTATGCATTCGATTGCGAGTAAATATTTTAGATTAGTCAAACATTTTGAAATTTTCAAGTTTGCTCATTCTCAGTAACATATAAGACTGTTACTAATTTTAAATTTTACTTTAAATGCCTTTTTTATAAGATGATTTTGGATGTATTAATAGCATTCATAGCATGTTTAAGCATATGATTTGTAAAATTTTACTATACAGTCAAACATTGTTAAGTTTATTCAATTACTATTAAGTCATGATATCTGATGATGAATATTTATGCTGTCATTGTCGGTGTCAACTTTTTTTCTTAATTTCTGCACTTTTTATAGATTTATGATTTCTTTATGTGATTTCACATAATATGAGCAAAATGTTTCAATATAATAAAATATACATAATGTCTGCAAGGGAATTCTTCACTTCAGCAGCAGAATTATGAGCAAAAGGAAGTAAAAGATTTAATATTTTACTTTTAAAAAAAAGGTTTTCTTTTGCATATAACACAAATTAATAATGTTTTAACAATACTAATCTTAGAGAAAAAAAATAACTTGATTATCTTGTCCTTTCAACAGAAATATACAGCAAGTATTAGCTATAAAGCTAGCTATGTCTTTTCTAATTTTACTTTCACTTTTTAATAAGGAATACAAATGAATTGAAATGAAGGAACTGAATTGAGTTGAATTATCCAGGTAAGTGTTTCAAAAATGAGTCTTACACCAAATTTCAATCAATAACTTAAATAAGATAAAACCTTTTATACTAAAATAAAATCTTTTTGAATAAAAGCATAAACAAATATTGTGAATATTAATAATAAAATATCAATTAATTTGTTTCAATTTTTTATTCTATTGTTCTATTCAGTAATCCTATGCATGATGATAGTTTGGTTGTTAATCGATGAAAAAATACAATAACAATAAAATTAATGAACATTTGGGAAAACAGCAGATATTTTCTTTCAATTATCAGAAACTCGAAAGTTTTCTATTTCTTCATCAGTATCTCTCCAGTAAGAGAATTTTGAGTATTTTCCTAATCTGAAATCTAAAATTTAATACCAAACAACATTTGGGGGGAACAACAAGAGAATGAGAATCTTTAGATTTTAAACAATTAGAAACCAACTATGCAATAATAGAACCTGTAATAATAAGGAGCATTTCCTGTTCAAATCCTCAAGCAATTTTCCAGTATCTTTGAGGCAAGAATCCATTTCAATCATCCATGTCAGGGTTTGGACATAATAATTTTGGACATCTCTGTAAAAAAAATTTTATACTTATGACAATAGTTTTGACATTTATATTGTATAAAATATGTTCAATTACTCATTAAAATTAGTTTCCCCAGTAATAGAAGAAGGATATTTACTTGGAGAGATTCTGATTGCGTTGCATCAAATATGTTTGTCTAGAAAGTTTTACAGCTTCTTGAGCTTTCCTTTCGACATTCCGAGCCAATACATGTAAACGTCTCAATAAAAATAAATCTGGGAACCATAAAATATTACTGATTAATGGCACAGCAGGAATCTGTCAAAAATCAGAACATAAATTGAATTAATCAATTCATTATTGATAAACATTATAGAAAAATTAAGCAACTATTTTAAGAATAACAAATATTTTGCAAATTAATGTACTAAAGCAGTAGAAACAGAGTTATAAATAATAATTTTAAGAAACTAGAATTTTTCTTTAATAAAGTTACCTAGCAACACAAATTCGTCACAAATTTATTTTCGGAACCAAGTGGGGTTGTGAAGTGAAATATTTTTCACTTAATTATGACACTTAATAATTAAATAATTTCAGAAATCGAAAAATATTATACTAGTTAACTAAATTTTATTTTTCATTCTACACAATGTAAGTTCTTAAAAACATTAAGAAAAAAAGATTTTAATCCAAATTTCATTGAACATAATTTTGTAAAACTTGAAATTAACATACAACATTGCTCATGTTTTCTAGTGTTACATTTAGACTCGCCCAACGTTTTTTGAAACTGTTAAGTTCAGGACAGTGATTGGCCAAAAGGGGGAAAAAAGAGGAAATGCAAAAATTTCGACACGAAACAATGAGCGAAGGAAAAACATGCAAAAAATATGAATTAAACAATTAATGTACATTAAAAATTATCAAAACTATAATCTAAATGGCTTTCATCTATTCGTTTCAAACTATTTATAAGAAATTAATCTCATGGTATTTTTTCTAAAGACACATTATAAAGTATATTGCTCAGGACAAATTTAATTATATTATATATTATATATATAACAACATATACGAGGGAAACCAATACTTCATTGTAAACGTACATCATTAGCATATTTCAGTGAACATTTCTTTAATGTTCAGTGAACCTTTGTGACATCTCAGATACATTATTTGCTTTATTTTTTTACAGGTCTTCGATTGATATAACTTAATTGGCATTGAATAATTTGCCTTTGAGCATCAGTCACATTCATGAAACTAAAACTCGACTCGATTTCAGACCCATGAAAACAAGTAAGCATAGCACATGTCTTTATAGACACTACTGGACATTGCCTGGAATTTTGAAATTTCATCCACCAGTTATCCATTGTATGCCTCAGCAGCAGTCGCAATAAACCGCCAGAAATATATTTGTGTACCTCTAAGTCACAATAGTATAAAAAGGTCAGATTTTGTAACTTTTTAAAAATATTTTTACTAATTCAAACAGCAATTAATTCTTGCCGTCATTTAAAGCATTTTTTCCAACTTTGTATATGTCTATCTCTAGCTGTTTAGATTTAGGTCACAATAAGAGTGAACAACTTGCATATACTACTTGCATAGGTTAAATAGCTACTTTTTTTATTAAAAAAATTATAATATTCTTTTAATGATATATTTTATTTCATAAGCTAATAATTATTTTTAAAAAAATAAAACAGGAATGCAATTTAATAGAGATTAAAACCTAAATTTACCTTTTTATGGGTATCCCACAAAGATTTGAAAAATTTCTTATCTGGGGTACGAAATAAATGAAAGTGGAGCACAAACAAGCAACAGATATCCGGCAGTTTCAAACGAGCATCAAATTCCTCATTTGCCTCTCCTTAAAAAAAAATTTAAGAATTTTTTATGCAGATAAAAGTTAAACTCTCACAACATGTACTTCAAACATATTGCTATACAAACCTAGTTTTGATTCAACAATCATAAATTGATTCTTGATGTTTAGAGCGAATTCTTCAGCAAAAGCACTGTTTTTTGACACAAAATTTTTGGCATCATCAAAATTTTGCTCCACACATTCCTATAAAAAGAAAAATCCAATTCATATAATTGAGCTTTAATGAATTCTGTTATGGGAATTTAAAGACATATTGATAATAACTCTTCACTGAACTTATAGTAATAATAACTTATTGACTAAAAACAATAATATTCTAGAGTTTTATGCAAATGTCTCCAGTACCGCAAATAATGCGAATTAGAAAATATTTAGAGTCATCTTGCAAGTTATAAAAGAAATTGCATGCCATATGAATTTAAAAAGGGAGGAAAATAGGGCCAAAAAATAACCCAAAAACATTCAAAAAAGATGCTTATATCATTTGTATCAGTTTATTCCACACATATTAGTTTAAAAGTGTTGCATTCAGTTTTCAGAAGTCTTGGGAAAATATTCCAAATTGACATTTACAAACCAAATATGAATTATAACAAAATTAAATAACAATAGATAATAATATTGGAATCGCAACTAAGCAACTGCGAAATTTCTCACTTGAATATGTATACATATAATGGAACAAAATAAACTTTATTTAATAACATAGCACACAATTTTATTCATAACTTGTTGTTAACAAAGCAACATCTAAATCTCACTTTCATAAAATTACTGAATTTTATTCCAAATAGTTATATCAGAGGGAGATTTAACAATGAAGTTTTCATTATTCAAGAAACTTTGCAAAGAACAACCGAATGGTAATTTCTCCCAATTAGTTAAAACTGCATATTGAATATAGTATATCCCAACAAGCCTCCTGCAATACTTGTAATTATGTGTTTCAGCTCACATTGGCATAGTAAAGCTCAGTTTATTATTTCTTCCAGCTTTTCTTCAGTCGCATTTTTCAATTTCTTTAATTGTTGAGTATATAATCTGAAATAACAGTTTAGACGCGAGAGAGAATCTCAAAGATAAATTTCTTTATAATTTTATGTAAGTTATAACATAACCACTTGTTAATGAAAATCAATGTTAAATTTCGATTGCACTGATTTGCTTAAGTCCACAATGACATTGCTGCAAACACTTTTTATCTCCAATAATTAAGAATTTCAAATAGGTTTCATGAGCATCCGCAGATACCAAAGCGTTTTTTCAATAAAGCCTCTTACAATTCATGGGAAAAATCAAAATTCAATTTTTTTTTCACTATCAAATTTGTTTAAATATATATACAGGAAACAACTTCTGTATTAGGTCATATGTTGTAATATGATGATCAGCACTACTCATTGCCTTAACTGGATTATTATCAAGTTCAATTGAACTGTCAAAAGTTATTCACCTTTTTAAATTTAAATATGTCATAATTTGAATTAAAAAAAAACCTAAATAAAAGGTCAAGAGGGAAACATTGCGAAGGTTCAGCTTTGTAATTAGAGATATATATTCTCTTATTATATATGCAAAAACACGTGCAGTTCTCATGAATGAGTTCAATATATTTAGGTATTATTATGCACATGAAATCACGTCGTATAATTACTATTGCATCAATGGTTCGTTCAGTGGTAAATATCCGACTTGGCAGCTACCTGAGGCCGTTGGTTGTAAGGAGATACAATTACTGCTTGACAGTAACCAGTCAATTAACTTTCTTTTCTCAACTGCCAAATAAACGTCAGTAAAATTTTTGTGGATTATAAAAGATTAAGATAATATTAATATTTAATAAAATATAATTAGTACAGCTCTTATGAGTTTCATTAAGTTCACTTTCTCACGAGAATATTTATAAACATCGAAAATTTGCTTCACTAAAATTAAGTACATATATAGGTTAAGGAAAAAAATCCACTTTTACGAAGTTATTAAAATAAAAATAAATAACCTAAAATTAAACATTAAAAATGAATTGTAATGTGAAATTGAATTGACTGGTTTATTAAAAGAAAGACTTCATAATATGCACTGTCTAGGGCTGCAAACAACAAATCTGCATCTAGACTCGTCAAAGTTCTAGCCTGGATTTCATTTGAGGAACTGAATAGCTGCCAATATCTTCTCTAATTTCCCAGATTTATTTTTGCTGAAAACTCCGATACTTTTGATAAGTATTTAAATACAACGGCTGAAATACTCCATTATTGCCATGTAGTCGAACATTTACCCAATGCGACATCTGCTTAGTTTACATTTAACAGGTAATTAAAATACAATGAAAGCTATCTGAGAAAGACTTAAATTGTTTTAAGGAAATTTGTTTTTGAATGTCAGGTGAACAGGAATACATTGATATAATATAAATGTAAAATATTTAATGCATGTACCATATTAGCCTCAAAAATATTTTACTTTAGTATATTAGGAGAATGGGAAAAATGCTTACTTTATGAATAATTTTAAATAATTTAAGGGACGTAAAAGTCACGTGTCTGTGCTTATGCGCAAGGCAATTAAACCTTCATCCGCAAAAGACGAGTCGGTCATTTACGTTCTAAGCCAAGTATGAAGCGGATTTTTTGTTTACATTCGAAGTCATAACTCTGAGTAATTTTCTTTCCTCTTATTATATATTAAAATATGAAATACTGGTGTGGTGATGGATGTGAAATTGAAATTGAAGAGTGATTGCAGTATAAATTTTTTTAGTTTCCTTTCAACAATCCTGAATTGCGTTGTTAGCTTTGGAATAGAGAGTTGTAAGCCTGCTTTGAAGTCGATGATATGATACGATCATTTTGAAGATTTTATTCAATGTGTGTCCATTTACTGACTATAAGAAACAAATCAATTCCAGTAATTTTGATACTGCAACAGCATATCTGACAAGCAACTTTTTATTAAAAATTATCCCATCAATGTGTTAGAACCAAATGATGTTTTGGTTAGATAAAGGTTTCCAAATTGAACAAGAACTATACAAATTATGATGTATATGATTTTTAGTTTATGGCATTGAAATAAAATGTATCATGAGGTTTTACTTTTTTAATTATGAATCTTAAAATTTTCTTATCTTTTAGTAATTCATATTATTCAGTTATTGCAGTGTAATAATGTTTAATAACAAAAGAGTAATCTGTTAATTCTCATTAGTGTTTTTTTTCCTGATAATTATCATTTTTGTTTCTTGTATTGAAACTGAAATTGTTGTAACTGAATTGCTGATTGTTATAACATCATGCTGTATCAATATGGACCTCAGAGATTTCTGTTTTAAGAAATATTGATATTTTCATTTAAAATCAATTTCCATATCAGCATTTATTATAGATTTTTTATTTTCAATTTCATTGCTGCATGGATGCTTCACTCTTTTTTTTTTACACCCAGTTTCTTTAATATATCAATTTTGAATCATAAAAATCTGTAAAAACATAAAAGTGTTTCTTCAAATTCCTCTTTATATCCTATTTAATTTCTATATATCATGACCTTACTCGCGTTTATTAAATTTACTGTATTGTATGCTTTTGTTTTGTTTTAGGATATTCATTTTGTGTAGCTTTAGCATTTTAAAATGCATTTCAGAAACCTTCTGCTTTAAAAACATATTGCTCGACATTGTTTTTATTGGTGATAAAAAACTGTTTGGTACCTAGAATGTTCCTGTTGAATAAAATTGATTTCATCATTTACTTTGAAATTCTTATCATACTATGTTTATATTCTTTCTAAATGTCTAGAATAATAAATAATTGTTGAGTTATTTTAAATAGATGATTGATTACATTGAAAAACATTTGATCATATTTTTTTCAATTATTCATATGCATTTCATTTATATTTTTTGTAATGTGTATATAAAAAATATGATGTAAATATTAATTATTTTGCTTGCTTGTTTTTTAATGATTCCAACAAACTAAAATAAAATAACCCATTTTTAAGCTGCATTGATTTAAAAAATGGTATCTATGTTCTTTTATATTATTTTATATCCACAAGCAACATAATGCAACTGATAGTCCACCTGTCTTGCATTCCCTTTTTATAGCTATCTCGTCCTCTAGCGGCAACAATGAGACGAAATAGCTCGCTTGCATATAACTGTCAGGTGGTCGTAACAAAGTGGCCGCTCAGTATGTAGATATATTGATGTTTAAGATATTCATCAATTAGCAATAGTATTTAACCAAAAAAATTAATTTCTTGCATATCAGCATGCAACAATCTTACCTAATTTCTGTAATTTAAATATTGAATTACAGAATTCCACCTTCGTTGGGTTCGTTTATGCGTAGTGGGTGCATGGTGTGAGATAAACACAAACTGCAGTTCTTAAATAAGTAAACAAAACTACGTTTATTTACACGACGACAGGACATCACAAAGACGACAAATATATACAGAGGACAATTATATGCAACCGAAACGAACACAAACGACAGCACACAACAGCACTCTACAGTAGAAAGTAGCCCATTTCGTAGACAGTAGCCAGTAGCGTATTTCGGTTCTTAATGGACGGATTGAGAAAATTCGATGTTTTGGGTATTATCCATTTTGTCGCCAAATGGTCGCTAAGCTCTGGGATAACTGACGCGACATCCGATAAAATCCAATACAGATTATCGTAAATCGGTCTTTCTAATAAAGACATTATTCGCGCTGGGAAGCAAAATTACAGTTTCGTAACAACTTATTCTTGTTGCACAACTAACATTGATAAACATGATAAAAGCAAAGATTTTGATTATATAGATTTAATTTCTGAAATTCTTCATATTTCAAATAAAATTTACAGAAACAATCAACAAAATGAAAAGAATTAAATGCATTTGTAGCGATATAAATTTGGTACATCTGTAACTGGAAGAATTTAACTTCTACTCAAAATTCCTTATTCATTTTACATTCCATTATTTTTTACCTTTGAATTTTTCATAGGATACTCGTGATGAAGGCTATGTACGAACCACACAGAAGGGTCGTCCCAAACCAAACTGGTATCGCCTGAACAATCTCCAAATCAATTATACAGACATTTTACAATGATTCCAACATTTTTTTTTAGCCTTAATTAATCTTTAAGCTTTTTCTAGCCTTCAAGCACACTCTTTTACATAATTTAGAACATTTTAAAACACTTTTATACAGCGAAATTTGATGGCATACTCATAATCGTTAATTAACTGAATAATTTGATGCAGTTTAAACTACTTTTTTTTCTTACAGAAGATATATTTATAATAATAATAACACACTTTTTCTTAATATTACAGAAATCGCAAGATATTTTGCGATAGGACTTTTAACAGCTATGCTACTTATATATGTTTCGAATACATATCTTCTATATTTTGCCTTTCTGTTATTTTATAGGAATTATGAATCCATTTTACTTAATAACTTCATCCTATTTCTGTTCTTCGTTTGCTAACAAATGTTATGAGAAAGTCGGTGCTTTCTACCTAATAACTGTAATGGAAACAGATTTACCATTTTCAATTATTCTTTTTGAGACTTTTCTGCTAAAGAATTTTGCAGTTGCTTTAATTGTTCATTCATCCATATTATTCCCTGTAGTTATATTTGCAGTAATAAATTTATATAAAATCAAAATCTATTAAGGGTGTACCAGAAAAGTCTTACAAATAATAAAGCTAAACACAGAACTTACTTGAAATATCCCTCCTCCTAATAATTGTTTTTCAAGTTTGCCAATTAACTTTTCAAATGGTCTCAGTTTTTCAGGAACAAAACCCAGTTTTGATGAATTGTGGTGAATGGAAACTAACATTCGTTTATACTGAGTCCAGTGTTCTCGTAAGGTCTCCTGACCATCAATAATCTCATCCAAAGTCACCAAAATCGACAACAACGATCCTAAATGCTTGTAAACTGTCTAAAAAAATGTACAAAATAAGATCACTTTGTAAAAAGCTTATTCTTTAGAAACCAGACTATTTTAAGAAACCAATTAGTATAATTTAATTATTAAACTGAAGTCTGTTGTTTTTACCTTTAAATCATATTAAATGTAATAAATAATAATTCTTGAACTGATTATTTATAAACATATCAAGGATTTTCTCCATAAAATCAACAAATAAATTATGGAAAACTCTTGAAATTAAGGAGTATGCAAGTTAAACAATGGAAAATTATATTTTCATGGCCATATTCTCTGAAATACAATGTAATTTATACAAATACGTTTCAAGTCATCGTTAGTTAGTACATTTTTGAACTTATTACTGCAGTAACAGTTAAAATACTTTAGAGGATGAATTCATATAATATTAGTTTAGTGGTAAATCTAGAATTCAGATTTGTACTGAATTCTAGTAGATATATGTAGCATAACTCAGGGTGAAAGATTTTGAAATTCAATTTTAAGTTCATAATATGCTAACAATAATAAATATAATCCCTTGAAAGATAAGATTGTTCATTAATGTAGGTTTTCAAGCAGATACCAAATAATTATCACACAAACTTATTACATAAAAAAATAACACTAATCTGTAACAAATTAACACAACTGATTACTTATTTCATTGAAAATAAGATATTTAAATCGCCCATTTAATACAGAATGTCAAATATTATATTTTTTTAAATCCAAGTACAAAATTAGTGAATATGTTTTAGCTTGCATTGAACAAATTTTAATTATTTGAGTGAAAACTAAAACTGATATGGAATCCATCTTGTGTTCATTTCGATGGACAAAGTTTTTAATTAATATAAAAATTAAATAGTTGCCATCATAAAACTTTCAAAAACTTCCATATATTTCAGTATTCGTGATCAAACTTTGAGATACTTAAAAGGATAAAATTCTCGCAAATCAAATTAGCTGTTCTTAGTTATAAGGTCTAAATGTCATATTAAAAAAATATATAAATATATTTAGCATAAATTAACAGGTTTCATATGAAAATTGCTATTCATTTTTGAAAAATACATGTAATATTAACGAACACAAAATCATCTTTCATTAGCAAATTTGTTTGTCATTAAAATAAAAATGCCAGTGCCCAAACAACACTTAAATCATTTAATTTTTCAAAAAAGATTGAAATAATGATTTCTAAAAATTCTAAAAGCCATTTTTTCCAAATGCTAACATTTTTTCAAAAAAACATGAGATATGAATTAAATGAAATTATTTAAAATAATTGTAATATTTTCATCAAACAGGAATGCAAAACAAATTATATTCTTTTCTATATGTGGAAAAATAATTTCTAATTAATAAGAGAACCAACCCTTTATTTGCCTTGCATTAAAACTTGCTTTATATTACTTAGCATTTGTGAGAGAAATTTGTAGAAAAACAGTTCATTAGAATGAGATTCAAATTATATATAAGACACTTTCAAATTTCACTTTTGTCTATATAAATGTTTTTCGCAATCTGACCACAAATTCATGAACATCAATAGGTAAATACACCTAAAACAGCAATGCATATTTAATTAATCATTCAACTATCTTTTTTTCAGCTAATTCAACGAACATTTTCACATCATAAAGTGAAATCCAAACAATTTTTAATCAAATTATAGAATGTACAACACAATGCACCATAATGAGCCCTAGTTAAATTGTAAAATAAGTAATTATATATATATTTGGCAATAATAGCCAATATTTGATTTTTTATTTAACTTTCAAAAACAGTAACTTTTTCTTCATGCAGCTATTATTTTTTGTAGGTATCAGTTTATATAATACAGTTTATCCAATTCAATTTACATTTATTTTAACAAAAAGTCAACATTTTATTGAGCTTAAATGAAAGCAATACTATTCAGATGCAATTGTACAATTAAAGGTTAAGTTACAACGGAAATTGTAATAAAAAGAAATTATCAAGCTTAATTACGTAAATTTTTAATTATTACGAATTAAATATATACGAATCAATTCATTAAAAAAAATTCAAGAATATGCCATTCAATAGATGCATACAAGGTAGAAGTAGCTAAAGGTCAAATGGCTGTTCCAATAAAATCTGGACAACATCCTCAATGTTTCAATAACAAAAAAAAAAATTATAATGTCTAAAAATCTCTATTTTATCGATTAATAATAAACAAAAAACATTTAATGGTGCAAATAAATGTCATTGTATGATAGAAGCAGCTAAGATAATTAATGTATTACAAAGAAATAATTCAAAGCAATCTGGTATAATCAGCAAACACTAATCATATTTATTATCCTCATTTTATTTAGGAGTATGTTCAGTTTCATACATAGCACTTAACTTTTCAAAATTTATTGATGATTCGAAAAAACAAAGACATGAATCATTTTTTATAAAAATAATCATTAACTATACCCTTTATCTTTTAAATATTTTTATTCTCAGATTATACTTTTATGAGGAATAAAAACTGACTTAAAAAACTTACTCTAAAATGTACATCAGTCACATCAATAATGGCTGGAACACCATTTTTGCCACTGGTATACAAAGCATTAAGTTGATGCACAACGTTTTTAACAACACTGTAAATGTGATTAACAAAACAAGAAAGTTCCTGAAAAATACAAGCATAATTATAAAAAACTTCATTCATTGAAAATTTAATGTAAATAATTCAAACCAGGTTAAAACTGTTTATAGTAAAAAATATTAAAGCATATTTTAATACGCCAATAAAGCAAATTTCTTCTTTTAACAATTAACAGACAGTGGAAGAAACTGAATGTGTATTTTTAAAAAAAATGATGAATTTTAAAACTGAACTGGAAGAAACTGAAGGAATAATAGACACAAAAAAAACGCCTTCATTAGTTTAAAAAAGAAATCTAAAAAAGTCCTTCAAAACTACTGCAACGGAATGGAAACAATATTTATTTCTATGTTTCAAACTTTTTTTATACATGTTTTTCACTGCATGGAAATGATTTCAATGTAATGACATTTAAATTGTGTTTATACATAATAAAAATACATGAACTGTTTCTATCAACCTTAATTTAGTAACATTACTTTAGCTTAATTTTACTAACATGTAAAGGGATTAAAATTTACCATAAAATATTTGTGCCATGTAATTGCAAAAGTAGCTATCTGAAAGAACCAATTTAGGGAGAGTAGATTTTCTGTCTTATTTAGTCTTAATGATATTCGAGAAAGAAAAATAAAAACAAACTGCTTAGCGTTCGAAGCACTCTGATAATGTGTTACAATAAGTCATTTATTTTGGCAAAGTGCAAAAAGGAGCAAATGGACTTTATGGGGACCTATCCCCAGATAGAATTTGAGACAATTGGAGATGAATAATTTTGCAACATGATATATTTAAACAATAAATAGTACATTAATATAAATTCAGTCATAATCCTTACAGTAATATTCTCACTACTAAATAAATTAAAAATTACATTCCAAGGAAAAAATAAAATAAAATTTAGTGCATACATAGTTTAACAAGAGAATTACTACTCAAGCCACTGAATGACTTTTTAAAAAGTTGCAACAAAAATGCAGGGTAATCTCTTTAACTTAAAATTTATTAGTGAATAATATTTACGTTTTGATTCATTACTATTCATTCCAATATCTAAAGTCTTTGTAGTGCCAGATATTCAACTGTACATTACCTACTCAGAATTTAAAATATATCGATATTTTTTCCCAGGCAAATAATAAAAACTGCATCCCAGAAGTTATTTCTATCCTCAAGATAGAAAAAGGAAGAGGATATTTTTTTGAATAAGACCATTCAATAATCTTTCAGTTTTATATAGAATTATTGCTAGCAATAGCAAGGTTTCTTCCATATATATTATTCAATCTGAAAATCCTGCTAACTTATGTAGCCAGAAGATTTAACAGCTTAATCGATGACGAGTGGTTATAAATAAGAACAAACAATCCACATTGACTACAACTCAAGAAAAAATGAAATCTTCCCTCTTTATCTGTGAAATCGCCAGAGGATAAAGTTCTTTAAATTACCGAGACGTGAACAATTACATCAGATGCTTATTGTTTATTTGTAATACGCGTTTCATTCTCATTACTGAAATGTCTTTATACAAAATTCACTACTATTAAGAGATAATGTAACGGTTTAACAAGACAAAAATATATTTCACATCAGAAGAATCTGACAATATAAAACAGGATCAAAATTGCCAAATCTGATATCAGTGACGTTACAAAAAAATAATTCTAAGATTTTAATAAAAATAAATTTTTAAAAAAGAATTGCGAAATTCATCTCTACCTCTACACTAAAGAAAAGTGAAGGATAAAGCGTTCCACAGCTGAGAATATTTTATTGAAGCTTTTTAATCAATGCCAACAGTCATTTATTAATTAAAAACGTTTAAGAATAACGTAAAGAATCGAACACGAATAAAACTGATTTTTCATTTTATGATTAAAAAAAAAAAACATTTCAATCATTAGTAGTTTCAGCTGAATCCACAGAAAATTTAATAATGGATAACATATTAAATCGGCAACATATTAAAGGTTGATAAATAGGTATCTTCATTACGCGTGAAAACTGCATTGCAGCAACCTGGATATAGACTAGTGAGAATGGAGACAAAATTGGGAAAAAATTGATCACTTTAATAAGAGTCCAGTATGACAACCACAATTACTCATTTCAGCAAGGTAACTTTAAGTTATGAGACAGAAAAAAGCAAAGTGGAAATAGGTATTCTTTTAGCCTTTCTTTGGTTATAGGAAGACGACATAATCAATACTAAAAATTGTTTGCATGACAGATGTTTGGATTCTATTTAATTGACCTTTGATCAAAATTATGTAGTTCATAAAACAGCATCCATGAAGCTTTTAAACGGAACATTAATCAAACTTTTAATTCCAAAAAAGGAAAGGGGAAGATAGGAAGGTGCAGAATATGAAACTTCACATTCCATAGGTATTATAACAGGATATTAACACTTTACACACTCCACTGGTGCCACTAGGTAACATTATGCATCCATTCTTTAGGCTTAAACGTATAATTCAAATTATTTCTAATTCAAAAAATAAAAACAAACTTTCACTGAGATCACAATTAGTAATTTTAGTTGCTTACGAAATTACCTGCATCGTATTTTAAAGAATTGAATCGATAAATATGATCACTAAAGCATTATAAACCTTTTGAATCACAAACGAGCATTAACCCTTTTACGAGCATTAAGGAGGTCTTTATCCTAAAGGCAAGCACGCGATGGAGCGTACCCGAAAGGAATCATTTCACAGGTCGGGAATTCGGCATCGCTAAGCCCAACACTGTAAATAATAATAATCACAAGTAATAAAGTTATCAGTCCTAACGTAGTTTTTTTTAAAACATTTTCAGATTATCGGTTTATTCATAATATGAGCAAATTCTTCCTCTTAAAAAATTACGTTCTTTTCCCCCCATAATAAACCGACTTTCGCTCATAAAAAGAGAAGAGTGCAAAATGTACCCAACAGCTACACAAAATATAACAACTGTTGGTAAAATCCGAAAAGGCTACAGTTACACAATAATTGCAAAAAGAAAGAAAAAGGAAACGAGAAGGATTCTGTCAAATAGAAAGTTACAAAACCCAGTTTTGTTTATTACAACCTTACTCTCCCGCAACAGCTGATGAGTAAAATACCAAAGTGATGTTGAATATGAGTAAATTGAAGGTCAGTATGCTAAAACTATATTTCAAAAATGATCGACGCAGGGAGCCATCTAGAGGCGATTAAAGCTTATTCGAGGTTAAAATGAGCATATGCATCACCGTTCAATGAGTTCGATTTCCAGAAATGCATTGCTGGAACGTCCGGCTGAGGGAGACGTTCACTGATGATACATATCTAACACGCCTGGCGATAAAGGGTCAAACACATACAAAATAAATCAAAATAGATAAGAAAAATATAAGGAAACAATCAAATGTTGTCACTCCAACTATTGAAATTCCAAGTGAAGATGAGTGACGAAGAAATGTCAATGAATCTTGAAACACTTCTCAATAGAATCTCTTTCTTATGGTATTATAATTATATATTAAACATACACCAAGTAAGCATGGAAATATTAGAGAAACAGAGTAAAATAAAACAAAATGGGAAAATAAGAAGCACAATAGTTTATTATTAATAATACAATCATGAAGCCTCAAGTGGTAATGCCACTTTTTAAACATCAGCTCATCTCGGTGTTCCATTAGGGCGCGGAATGAAAAGAGTGTTATATTAAATATAGTTAAAAGATTGAAAATTCGCCACTAAAATATCTTTACATTAAAAGTAGAAATTATAATATATATATTATATGTTTTGCGTATGATATTACTAAGTCAACTGAAAGCAGGAATTTTTTTTAAAAATTCAAATTACTGTGTAGTTGAAAATAAACATGATTTAAAAAAAAAAAAAAAAAAAGGAAAGAAAACTCTTGAACTGCATGGAAATTTGAAAATAGCGAGGCATATAATTCAATCACATGAAATAAAATAAACTGGAGAAATAAAATTTCCCCATTAAAAATATTCTATCTTAATTTTATATTATATATATGTAATTAAAGTTATGAAATGAAATTGGAAAAGAGCATTTTTTATAAGATATCAAACAAGAAAAAAAGATACACTTTTAGAAATATAAAAACGAATGCTATAGGAAAGCATGAGGATTAAAAAGAAAAATAACACATTTTCCACCAATATACAAAACAACGTCTTAAAATCCAAACTATATATATTTATAAAACATTTCCAGGGTTATTCTCAATAGTCATACAAATTTGATCACTATCAAAATCTCGAAATTACCCAAAATTCCATAAGGATCGAAAACGCAGCATACATCGAAAATTGGATAAGTGTCAGCAATTGGACATGTATTGAAAACTCGAAAAATATCGGAAGTTAGATCGAGCATTCAAACTAGCTTTGGAATGCAGGTCAGCAAGCAATTCATACGCTAAGCGAAACGAGAGGCATAACGGAACTTTAATATTATATACGAGTAAACTTGAGAATTAAAATGCGAATTGCTAATCTGAATTAATCCTTTTCCCTTTCATTTCTGAAGATGAATATTTTACGATTAAACAAAAGATAGTCAACAACCTTCTGATAACCACAGTTATTTTTCCATCATGATATCATTCAGTTAGGGAATAGAAAACGGTTTATTCCAACATGACATATTTAAAACTAGAATATAAGAGTATTTATAGAAATATTAACAAAAATTATGAATGAAGGTGAAAAAGAGTGAAGAGCAACAAAAATAAACACTAACCACCAACAAAAACAAAATCGTTTTTTAATTGAGAATATCGATTTATTGTATCGCGCTTCATCGTGAACTATTATCCATAATCATGATTTCGATAGATCAATATTTTTCGAAAACTCGATTCTCCGAATAAATCCATTTTTTTTCTTCTTTCGATAAATAGAAAATAGATACATCCCTAAATGTGCATTGATAGCATGCGGTGAAAAATGGGCTACATCTGTCCGCATCAAGTTCAGCAACCACTGTGGGTCACGTTATGTTTGTGCCAACTTCATGTAGTAGAATTTCGTCTTATATGTTCGACCTGATAATAGATGATGATCAGATGATGACTCCATTTCCAGCCAGGAATCACCTTGCAAGCCAAATTTGCAAAATAACATCTTAATATGAAGCGTGAATGCCATCTTTTTAAATCTTTTTTTTACATATGAATAAAAATTCCAATGTTCTGATCATATTCGCGCAAACCGATTTTGTCCCCTCGCATTCCGTCTTTTATTACGAGTTTTTGAAGTTAAAATAAATTTTTGAAACACTTAGAGTTTTTAAATATAGAAGATGTTTATCTACAATTTCTGAAAAAGAACCACCAGTTTTTTCCCTCTATTATACGATGCAGAAGAAATCCACAATCAGGTAACATATAATGAATTCGATACAATAACTGTCAAAATATGTCGCAAAAAATAGTATTCCACATAGTGGCCATGGATAGTGAGCTAATTATACACTAAGAAATTCTGCAACTCAATGTCTTCATAAATGTTCTTTACCAGTCATTTTGTGAAAAAGCATTTCGGGAGTCAGAAGAATTTCTTTATTACTTATTTTCACTTTGCATTTGAGTAGTCGGAGAATAATAACATCACTTATTTTTTTATATATGCATTTCTCTTATCAAAGTTGACTTATTGTGTAAATATACTTAATATTCAACCACGATACCTAGTAGTGTTAAGTGTCAGGTCCCGCTTCGCATTTTCTTCTTCTTAATTCAAAGCGAAAAACAGTTGTAAATTTGCAAAAATAGTTGCAGAATCGGTATAAAAAGTTATAATTTTGAATCCTGTTCAATTAAATAGAACACAACCTTTATAGAATTACCTTTCCAGTTTTTCACACCACTAGCATTCTGATATGCATATAAAAGCAAATATTATTGCTTGGAATCTTTAAACAATCAAAACTGTCTGCATTGTCTTTCAAAAAATTTAAAACATTGGAATGTTAAGGATTTTTCACTTTTCACAAATGATGTAAATAAGGTATATGTGTGGATGGGGAAACTAAACTGCAAATTATTCAGAAGAAAATAATTTAAAAGATTAAAAAATATGCACGATTTTTTTTTTTTTTTTGCACATTTCAAACATATACTAAATAAATTTCTTAATTAAAATGAAGAAAATAAATGAAGAGTTAAATTATGATTCCTAACTAGAGGAAACATGTAAGGAAAATAAAGAATCTTGATTTAAATAAGCATTAAAATAGGTACAATCTAAGGACAATCATTCTGTTTTATCCACATTGATACATCAATCAAAATTAGAACTGCCAGTATATTTTTTAAAAAAAATGTTTTTCGCAGGTTTTCTGTTCGTCTGTTTTCATTTTATTTAATAAAAAGAAAACAGACATGATACAAGACGGAACAAAAAAAGTTTAACTACTAAAATAATGAAACATGTGAAATATAAGCACCAAGCAGTAAATTATGATTAGTTGAACAATAAATTAATAAAATTATACAAAAAATGCCCGAGATATTAAAAATCTTGAAAAGTTATTAAATAAAAAATGAATGACGATCCCTTATTTTGGTGGAAATGTATCATATTTGCTAATAAGATTATAGCATTAAAATAATATTTTATAAATTCATACAACCTGCATAAATGGTATCATTCGACCAATACATATATGAGCTTCACCATCCTGAAGAGCATCTTTTTCAGAAGATTCTATAAAAAAATATGCAATTTCAAATGTTATTCAACATTAATAAATCCATTGTACTATTTTGCAATACTTATGTCAAAGAACAAAACAATGCTGAAAATTAACTTCAAAGAGGTTATTTGAAAAAAGAATAGTAAATTTATTTAACTTCCGCTTGTTGTTTATGACGCTAGTCACATACAAGCTCGCTCACCAAGACAACGATTTTAAGCTGAGTTTTAGCGTATCTTGTTTCAGCAGCGCCGTCTAGGGCCGAGAGTACGTCTTGGCTACAGGCGGTTATCAAAGTAATGAAAATACCAGTGAATAAAAGTGATATTTTTGAATGTGCTTCGTAAACATTAGAATATAACCCAAGCCACCAGTTTTTCTTAAAATGTAAATAACAGTATAGGTGTTCTGGTAGTAAGTGTTAGCTTTATTGAAGTTCTGTAATTCTAGGATTTCAAAAGCATAAAATGTCGAACCTCTCAGATTTTAAACGAGGCAAAATTGTAGGAGCCCATCTAACTGGTGCAAGAGTGACTGAAACATCCCAATTTTTTAGCATATCTGGAGATCCGGTGTCTAAAGTCATGACAGCATACACACAGCGCGGCAAGACAAGTTCGGCAAAGCAAAATAGTGGGCGGAAAGAGACAGACGGATATTGAAATAAGTTATAATGTCTAAAAAGTGAACAACTGCATCAAAAGTTACCGTAGAGCTCAATCCCCGTATGGATTCTCCAGTGTCAGTGATTATAGTTAGATGGACCTTCATAAACAGAGCATTTATGGCAGAGCAGTAATTCCCAAGTCACTTGTTACAGATGTTAATGGTAAACGTCATCTACAGTGGTGTCAAACTCACAAAACCTGGTCGATTGATAAGTGGAAGGAAGTAATATGGTCCAACGATTCTTGTTTCACGCTTTTCTCTACAACAGGAAAGGTGCACATTAGGACATCTGCACAAACGTATGATCGTGACTGTCACCTTCCATATGTCAAGCATGAATATGGATAGCCATGTCGAGGTTTTCTGCTGGACCAATCGTAACCCTGAAAAGATGGATCACTGGGACGAGTAGAGAAATTTTGGCTGACCAGATTCATCCTTTGATGCAAATTATGCTTCCTGTAAGAGATGGAATTTTCCTGGATGATGATGCACCTGTCCATGTAGCGAGACTTACCCAACCAAGGTTTGATAAACTTGAGGATGAAGTTAAACATCTGCCTTGGCCGGCACAGTCACCAGGCCTCATTATAAAGAGGTAAATTCACCGCCACGTATCATGCAAACAAACCACTTTTGTCGAATTTTCAACTGTTCTGCGCATGTCTGCCAATAACGTTGCTGAAAGCATTGAGGTTGAATGTTAAGCTTGAATTATGAAAATCTTTCGATTTTTTTAAATAAGAAATTAATATTTAGTATTATTTTCTCTAAATTTTCGTAGTAATGTAATTTTATTGCTCATATTAAAATTTTAATTAGTATACTTTAAAATTAATTATTGCTTTTGTATAATTAATTAATATCGCTTTTTAATTAGTTTGTTACTGTTTTATTCTTTCATTTCCCATATCCTTTATTTTATTCAAAGCGTTATTATGTTCAGCATTATACTTTTAAAGCAGAATGTTTTTGAAATGTATTTCAAAATGCTAAAGTTACATTGGTTAAAAAGTACAATGAATGAATATCATAAAATAAAACAAAAACATACAATACAGTAAATTTAAAAGACACAAATAAGGTCATGATAAATATATATACAAATAGAAATTAAGTAGGATATAAAGAGGAGTTGGAATAAACACTTTAAGTTTTTACTTAATTTCATTATTCCAGATTGATATATTAAAGAAATAGAAAAAAAAAAAAAAAGTGAAGCATTCATGTAACAATGAAATTTGAAATAATATATAATACATGCTGATATGGAAATTTTCAATAAAAATACCTGTATTTCTTAAAACAGAAATCACCGAGAAGTACAATGGTATTATAGCAACCAATTTCAGTTTAAATACAAGAAAAATATCAGGGGAAAAAACACTAATGAGAATAAACAGATTACTCTTTTGTTATTAGACATGATTACCCAGCAATGATTGAATAATATGAATTACTAAAAGATGAAGACAACTTTAAGGTTCGTAATAAAAAAGTAAAACCTCATGAAGCAATTTATTTTAATGCCAACAACTAAAAATAAAATATATAAATTATTTGATATTAATTAATGGTCTTTGAAAGTTACACAACATACAAGTAATAAAAAATACTGAATTAGCATTATATAAACATATATAAGGAAGAGTCTCTGCAAACTGTTTGTACATTTTGATTCTTGAAAGAGCTCTTTCTACTGAACCCTTACAAGTTATCAATTATTTTATTAATATTTAATTGAAAACAGTCCTTTAAAAATTTAGGACATTTTCCATAGTTCTTGTTCAATTCTGAAATGTTGATGTGTTGTCACAACATCATTCGGTTCTAATACATCCATCTGATGGCTTTTAATAAAAAGTTGCATGTGAGATATCCTGTCACAGTGTAAAAATTACTGGAACACCATTGGTTTCAGTTTCATATATTTAGAAAATGGGCACACATTGAATGAATACTTCAAAATGATCGGAGCATATCACCGACTTTGAAGGTTTACAACCTTTTATTCCGATGCTGATAACATAATTCTGGTTTTTTGAAAGGAATCTAAAGAAAAACATTTTACATGGCAATCACTCTTGACTTTCACATTAAAGTAACCAATACCACGCCAGTATTTCATTTTTTAACATATAATAAGAGGAAAGAAATTACTCAAAATTATAACTTCAAATGTATATAAAGGATTCACTTCATACTTGGCAGAGAACGTTAATGACAGACTCATCTACTAAAGGATTGCGGATGAAGGTTTCAATGCCATGAAGTATATGGCATGCGACCTTTACGTCACATGAATTGACCCCATTGAACCGTCATGGTGCCTTTTAGAACGTTCAATATGGAATCGATATCTTCCAAAGGCATCTCTCCTAGAATTTTCACAATATCTCAAACATGATTGGTAAAACAGTATTCAACACTTGTATGAATCGATTTCTAAGCAAAGCAAAGCTGTATTTCTTGCCAAAGGTGGTCCTATAACATACTGTTAAAGGATTATAAGTCTAAAGTGTTTCCATTATTTTGATAACCACCTATATACATGCATCACAGCCCTTTTTACTTCATTTATATATTTCATTTACTCATCCACATCTCGTAATTTAGACCACCCGAATTGGAGAACGATCACCTTCGATCCAGTACCCTAAGTGGTATTATTTCGACTAGAAAGACTTCGTCGCAATGATGGATTTATACGGGCATCAAGCACCATGTACATGGGGAGTCTTCCATTGGTGGAGTTCGAACTCCCAACCCAAGGGATGTGAATTCAACACCCAACCAGACTACTTGACCTATTTAACTTCTTATGCCTATGAAAGCAATAGAAAATTCATAAATATCCTATTACATTATGTAAAACTGAATTAAAATTATAACCCATTTTATGGACTAAGTAACATACTTAAATGGTTCACTTTCAGTAAAGTAGAAATATAACAAAACAAAAATGGCCTTTTACCTCCTTCTCCATAAAATAATAGGGCCGGGAAATATTTTCTTTTGGCTTCACAACATAGATCGTCAATTTCGCAACATAGTACAGCAAGGACAGAAATTATTTTATTTAAAACTCGATTGTCTGTTGAAATTAAGTCAAGAATGGTGGTCTTTTCTTTCGGAAGCAACTGCAAAATAAAATTTCCTTTAACAGAATGTTTCTTAAATTATTAAATGTTATCAAAAATTTATTAATGAAAAGAAACATATTTTGATACATAGAACTTAGGGATACAAGTTTCACAATCTAAGTATTAAAAAAAAAAGAATATATTTTTTTTTTTGATAAAAAGGAAAAGTGGAATAGAAAACTTTGCTTTTCATAATTTTCTTAAATTATGTTCCAGCAAAAAAAATTGAAACATTTAAAACTGAGAAATGAAAAATATCAAAATAAATCAGAGTAACAATGTTGCTAAGCGATAAGTAATTAACTTTACAAGTGATATATAATCACCAATGAAAATCGACTTTAAAAAATAGACACATTTAGTAGTAAACATAGAAAGTTCTAAATATTTACTAACAATAAAAAGAGGTATCCAATATTTTTTTTCATACAACCTAATAAAAAGTTTTAAATAAGGGTAGGATAATTATTTTTGTTAAATATGTTGTTTAATAGATATTATTTTGGAATTGAATAATTTGTTAAACAATATTTTTAACTAATTTTATTTAAAAGTAACCATATTTTTGCATTTTTCAATGAACAATATATCTGCTTGAGTTAAAAGAATTTCAAAATAATAAGCAGTGGTGAGCCTAAAACATATCCAATACACAGAAATAAATTAACATATTCATAGTTAGAGAAGCTTGATATAACTTTTGAACAGTGTGTTAGCAATTAATTATGAATAGTATGCAAGTTAAATATGTCATTGCTCAAAAACATTAAACCACAACCATTTCATTAATAAATTTTACAGAGCAAATATTGCTGCAAAAACAGAAAAAGGAAAACTCGGAATAAAGCATAAGCTCAACAATCCCATGATGTTATTTAATTCATTGCGTTTGTAGGGTAAAAGTGAAGAATAGTGCACTCCTTGTGGCACCAAGAATGCCAAGTCGCCAATAAAGATGGCAAACAAAATAAACACTACTATGAAAGAATTATGATTACCACTTTATGCATTATAATTATTATCTTAACTGTTTAGTATTAGAATTTTGATTTTAATTTGAGATTTATTTAATCTGCAACTGAGATTTTTATTTAATTTTTTTTAAACTTTTGTAATCACTGTCACTGTTTATCTTAACAATTTTGTAGAAGTTTTTCAAACCAGCTACGCCGGTCTGTTGTGTAAAAAGCAAAATTTAGAGCATGTGATACTCGTTGGCATCTGAAGAAGGTACAGAGCAGAATTTTTTAACGTAAAAAACATCTTACGGCTTCGCTACTGACTGGAGCAGGAATTCAGTAGCTTCGCTAGCACATTGAACATAAGGACTCCATGGATAACAGTAACAGTACATACAATGAAATATCCTTTCCTAACTTCATAAACTCTTAAATATATATGTATATATATATTCCCGTCACTCTTCATCTATTCTTCAGATTCAAAATACATTTACCCGACATCCATTCTTGCACATTTGCCTACATCACAAAATATTAATGGAACAAATATTATAGCAGCTTAAGAATTACAAGAACTGCAAAGAATTCTATTGCAGCTGTCTTTTAATGCGAGAATGCAGACAATTTGGCAAATTACAATTTCAAACGATTTTTCAATGCGCATACTAATAAATGCAAATAAATACTTCCTATTTGTATTCACATTTAAAAAATAGAATTGTATTTATCATTAAATATTGAAAAAACTTTTAATTATAATAAAGAAAAAAACTAAAATCCTTAATCGCTATTTTTTATTATATTTAACTTAACATCTTTCATCAAATCGTTGTACATGTACAACTCAGCTATTGTAAAAAGTAGTAAAAAAAACAGAATTAGGGTTGCTAGAAGAATGTTCCGTTGGGTTGCCATATTGGCAAGAAACTCGGGGGGGGGCATACTATGCTTCACTTCACCTGTTTCTAGTATGTAATCAAATATTACATTATTGGCAAAATAGTTTCAACTAATTGTATATTTTGAAACCTTCTCTTTTTTTCCCCCTAGAAAATTGTCACCAATAAGTGCTAATTTGATGATACAATAAAGAAACATTTTTAAAAAATGTCTTGTTTTTGAAAAGAAAAATCTTTTAAAAATTTTTTTTGTGTTTAAACATAAAATTTTTAAAATTGTATTGGTATCCAGTTCTCGTTTAAAGAAATATATTTCCAATAACATTAAATTAATAAGAGATAACAAAATATTATAATTGTAAACCAAATTCTCTTAATACCAAGATGGGTTCATAATGGTAATTTTCTTTTTTAGGATTTTTCGTATATTTTTAATATTTTCAGATCAATCAATATTAAGCCAAAATTATAATTTATAATATATGTGGCATCTAACATCCCCTCACTACCAAAAGGTGCCACCTTCTAATCACAAACTGAAATTCTTTCTCTTCTGTTAATAGGTATCAGATCTGCAAGAGACACGATCAAGCCAAGAATCCATAAAGATACATGTAGATATCTGCTCCATTCACTAATTTATTATTATTACTTAGCTTAACATTTTTTTTTCTTAAAAAATTCCTTTATTCCTCACATAGATATTTAAAAGATTTCATTTTGGGTAACTATACCAACAAGAAAAGAAGTTTATAACTTACTCTTCTAACAGGATAATATACGAGGCTGGAAGAACTGTTCTTAGAGATGATAGAAGATTATGAATATTTACGATAGTTAATATTAGAGTTACAGAAATAATTCATATCAAGAAACAATATTATAGACATGCATCTTGTACATCTCCTGAAATTTTTATTTCTTTATTACATTTTGACAGCTAAATTTACATGTAGTAATGCTTATGAAATCCAATACGGAATTTTAATAATTAAAATCTCTTCATTTTGAAATCAATCCAACTTTGACTTAACTTTTAAAAATTTATAAATGCAACTAATATAAAACTTACCATGAGTGAAACTGGATCAAGTTGGTATTTCCAGACATCATCCAAATTTTCATCCAAAGCATGTTCTATTCCTCTGAGTTGATTGCAATATCCTTCTAAAAATTTTCCATATTTTCGTAGTTGGACCTCTTCAACTATTTCTAAAAATATTCAAAAGCACAAATAAATAAAAGAAACAAATCCCATGTTTATATATCCATTTTTATACAATACACAGTTAAACATGATAAAAAAATTCATTAAAGTATTGGCATACACATTTAAAATCAGTAATAAATCAATGCTGGAATAAGAAGAGAGCAAAATATTACCCCACCTAAAGTTTTATTTATTAAAAATATAAATTGATATCAATAGTAAGATATTAAATTTTCTCTTCTTCATTCAAATACATGATTTTGCTTACTTAAAAATGTTTAAATGTATGCATTCATAACTGAAGCTTGTCCTTCAAGTTTTATTTTAGATACATCAGCATAACAATTTGATGCTATATAAATATTACTTCAGAATACACTTCAGCGAGATGACATAAGAGACATCACTTTTTTTTTCTTCCAAGCATGCAAGGCCCATAAGCATGAAGTATCCTCAGTGGAATTAAGTCTTAAACCTGTCTCATTTTGATCATGAAAACCGAGACTCTGACAGAAGGTTATATTGGACTGCTAACAAAATTCAAGTTAAGAAAGGTTATTCATACCTCCAAAAAACTTTTATATAAAACTCAGATGCTCTCCAAAACTATCAATAATTCAGTAACATTTAAAATTTTCTAATTTCTTCAAAAATAAAATTTTTATAAAATGATAAAATCTCTTCAGACTTTTGATCGCAAAATAATTTAAACATCCAAGCATTTTATTGTTTAATAAGAACAACAATGTAAACGGATCATGAACTGTCACATAATTAATATTTTATCCAGTAATTTTTTTTATCAGTGATATTTAAAAATATAGCATAGTTTGGGAACATAAATGCCCCATTACTTTCAGAAATAAAACAGCCCATTTTATTACATACTTTCATTACCAAACTATTGTTTATACTTAAAATAAAATGAAAAATCTCTCTGCATCAAAAATTGCCCCTAAAGAAAAAAATTTGGGGCTTATAAGTCAATGCATTTTAGCTAAGTACACACCATCTGCTTACTTAGTTGTAAGTAATTAACAAGATCCTTCTTATTTTAAAAAACAAACATATTATAAATAATTATTTATTTTCTTCAGTTAAAAAAACATACTGAACTTTAAAAAAGTAATGAAGGAAAAAGACGCAATCTTTAAGAATTATGGAGGGAGGGAGGGAGGAAACTGTTTAAATGTAACATGAAAAATTGCAATAAAAGTAGAATTTTAGAACTTTTTAACATGAGACATATCAGTCAAAATATAAATTGTAAAGGATACATATAGATTAAATATGACAATTGATAAATAAAAGAAAATAATTAGATCCTAAAATGCAAAATATCAAGATTAAAATGAACAGATATATTGATTGAACTCTTAAGAAAAATATTTCAGAAAGAAAGGTTAAAAGTCAACACTATATAAATGTCTGTTACTTAAACTTCTTTTGCTTAATTTAATCTGCTTTTTATGTGTTGCTTAATTACTTTTCAGTTTCTCGTTATTGTGGAGCAGTTTTACTATGTTCTGTTGGTCAAGATAAATTCAATATTATATGCATTTAGATCACAAAATTTTTAGTGAATTACAGTTAGTACATACTTAAATCCTACTTCTATCATATTTCTACTTAGCTTCATCTTTAAGATATTAACCAAAAGTCATTCAGAACTAATCATGTAGTCTCAAATACCTTTCTGGGTATAACATGCTGCAAACTTTGTCCAGAGCTTTTCCAATTATGATTATCTAACCTAACCGCACACTAATAAGAACCTTTTAGTGAATTTGTTGATTCAATATATTACACATAATATAACTTTTCCCCCTAAGCATTTCAAGAGGAAATTTGTCTTTTTAAAGTTGTATTTGAATTAAGGAGACATTTTTTTAACAGTTCATTACAAAGCTCCGAGATTTTAAAAGAGAAAGATATTTTCATAAATATAAAAAAACCAATAAATACGTCTTAAGAGTTCAAAGAATTAAAGAAAAACCTAAGTACACCAAAATTGGTAAATAAAGATTCAAAACATTCCGAAATAGATGTTTATATAGGAACTATAATGCATAATCTAAGAAAATATAACTATCTTGAGACATCGGAAAGGAACTCTGCATAAATGAATAAAAAATATTTTGAGTTTCTTTCAGTATAAAGTGTATAACTTCTGGAATTGTATAATTTTGACACATAAAAAAAAAGCAATGTTTTGGAATATAGAGAATGATACGGTAAAGCATACATGTGTAATTCAAATGCTAGCATGGACTAAGTATGCAGTCTTAATTCATGCAAGCTGTAAAAAGTTGTTTTTATAGAAAAATGCACATTTATTTTAAAAGCACAGTACAAAAAGACAAACTGTTACAAATTAACAAATAATAAATATAAAAAATTCAGAGATCTATTTGAAAGAGAAATTATACATATAATTTCATATAAAGAGGATCTGAAAAGGTCATTACATGAAAAACAGAACAAAATTTTACTTGAATAACTAAAAAAAAAAATTATTACATGACTCATCAATGCTTAGAGAGGAGACGGCCCACAATATACTAAAATGCTAATAAATTAGACACATTTTATTGGAAGTAAAAAATAGCAGTCCTATTTGTTTCCAAATATACTTCAAAATAATGAAATAATTACTGAAGTCATTCCACAGTAAGTCACAACTTAGAAAAAGATCAGCACATGCATACACATGAGATGATAAAAAAAAAAACTGAGTATACATAATTTTTGTATTCTTATTTATTTAGATATCTTTTATCATAGAACATGTAATCTAGGCTTGAATTGTAAGTTCACTCTTTTGCCATATGACATCTAAGAGTCAAAAGAAAATCTTAATTTGTCACAAGTGAAGGGGGGGGGGGGAATACGACCAGCAAGAAAAAATATCAAAATTAAAAAGCATTGCCATTTTATAAACAATATAAAAAAGTAATTCTACTTTGAATAGCCTTGAAAATCTGTCTTTTAAGCAATATTCAAATAACACATATGAGTAGACTTGGAATAAAATTATCCAATAGCAGTTAGGTTTTAAATAATTTATTCTGAATAGATGAATAAGTCATAAAATTATTCACGTTAATTATTCCAAGATATAGCTAGAATTATCGATTATACAGATTTAATATTTATTACTATTATTATTATAAAGGATACTTAAAGTATGAAAGTTGAAAATATACTATCTTCAAGAAATTAATTTGTAAAAACTAATATCTAGTTTTGCAACAGTAACTTATTTGCTCACAATATTTCATAACGCAAAAAAAAAAGCTCATAAAAGATTTGACATGGATATTTTTGAAAGAATAACAATTTACAATGGAAATGAAAAAAATATTTTTTATAAAATTAATACACACTCAATGCATATTAAATTTGTATAGTTTCTACATACTCTTAATTTATGTTCATTTCACTTAAACTGCAACAAATTTCTTCAAGGAAATAAAAACAGTAATTTGAATGATAATGTATATAAACATATTTCATTTTCACATAACTGTGAGAGTACAGAAAATAATTTTGAAACTTTTAAATCCTCTGAAAAATTAATGACAAATCTACTGACAATTCAAAAATAAAATAGTACTTCAAATAATGAAAAAATACTTATAATTTTTTTATTACACTATCAGCCTTTTTTTTATTTCTATTACAGAGGAACATCATAAGTATTATTACATATTTTTGATTATTGCTATAATCAAAAGTATTATATAGTTACAAAACCTGATTTTCATAAGCTTGCAAGATCTTCTAAGATTGAAATTAGAAATAAAAACAGATGAATTCAGGTCTCAGAATCAAGAACGTAGTCCAACAAGAACAAACATTTTCTCTAAATTATGTTTGTAAACAAAAGTTTAAACCTACAGAACATAGCGGGCAGTTTGAATTGTGTAATTTAAATTAGATCTCTAAAACAATACATCAAACTATACTTTTTCGGCGTTTCAAAATGCACATATAAGGCAAAGAATTTGCAGTCGTAAAGGATAAAACTTTTTAATGATTTAAACAAGTTAGTGAAACGCCCCTAGGAAACAGCATATATAAAAACAGCAAATAAAAACCGAATTCTCTCATAGCTATTAAAATCCTGCATACAGCAGCATATATTTATAATTAGAAATTATTATAGTAAATCATTTCAACCTAAAACACTTACTAATTACGCCGTCGTCCACTTTATCCACATCCCAATCTTTCACATCAACAATCATTCTAAGAGCATTAAGGTTTTCGCAGGAGAATAATAATTACACTTTTTGATTTTTAGTTTTAACTAGCATACCATTATTGTTAATTTAATATCAACCTGATCCTCATAAACTGATGATGCAGCTGTCAACTTCTGTTTTCTCTACTTTCGGGATCAAGCATGAAAATTTACCAGCGTCTCAATCACAACAATTATCCCTATGGGATGGATATATCCATCACAAACCGTACTTTTCACAGGTAGGAACATACGAGCGAGAGGGGTAGCCAAGTGTCTGTAACGCAAGCACGGATCTAAGCATCTTAACATTCATTGGCTGTCTAAGTCATGTGCGCTAAATCATTTTACTTGTTTACTTGGCAAATTATTGCCTTTTTGCCAAATAAAAAACCTCTATTTAGTCAGAAAAAAAGGGGACGGGGATCCCAGTTATTTTCACTTTTTTTAAATTTTATAAATACTGTTATAGAACAATGAGTGGGTATCAGGAATTTTTTTAATGATCATAATGAGTGAAATCATTAGTGAATTACTAATGTAACGTAACTGCAGATTTAATGTACTTTTACTCAGCAGATGGTATCATGTATAAACTACTTTTATTGATAACAAATTATATCAAATTTCATTTCTACAAAGGCTTTGTTTTTTCAATAATTTTAATATTCTTGTGTGCGTATGTGTAAAATACCTTAGTATCTATTTTTAACACATTTAAAATGCAGGGCTGCCGTGATTTATGATATTTCTATACAGGGCCGGCCATCCGGGGGGGTGCGACGGGTGCAGCGTACCCGGTCCCTCCAACTGAGGGGGAGGGGACCATCGTGATTAAAAATCAAAATGGTGTTCAGAATAATAATAGCATTTACCCATATTGAAAGTATGCAAGTTTGTTTCCATGTGGCTGGCTGAGCTTCAATTGATGCTGTTATTACTCAATGATCGCAGTGATACTTATAAAAGGGGGGAAAGAAATTGATTTATGAATAAAGAAATCCAATTCAGACATGTTAAGACATAGTGGCGCGACATCTGGGCGCCAGCGGCGGCCAGAAATCAAGGCTGAAGCTGGGTTCAAGTGAAATTGTAAATCATCAGCCATATACTTTTTCTGCATTTAATGTAATATTTTTAAGCGTACATCTATGTATGTTTGTTTATATTAAGTTGATCAAACAAAAAGTAAAATGAAGATATATTAAATGATCAATTCCTTGCAATGCACATTCCATTACTGCTTCACTGGCCATGACTAGAGAGAAAAGAATTAAGGAAGAAGTTTAAATTCAGCATTTCGGCGAAATTGGATATATACGAAGTTCATAGTATATATTATAGTCTTTTGCAAGTGTGCAAAGTGTTGTTAATGTAAGGTAAGTAGATTTACAATCACTTAACTCGCCTATTAGTTAATAGCTTATAGTATAGCATATATAATTTGATAATTATTATATTTACTGCTTAATACTGTTAGATATAACCATGTCCATACCAAGAAAACATCCATAAGAATGTGGAAAAGAAAATTATCAGAAAAGAAGAAAATTTTAACTTCAAGAAGTCACAAGTAGATTAGTTTTCTTGGTTGCGAAGTAATTCTGGAAAAGTAATTGCTTCAGCTTCAGAAATTACAATCTAATTATTTGAGGAAGAAAATCCAGCGCAAAGTACTCAGTCTAGCAATGAAAAAGTTAAAAAGCTGAAATTTGTTGAAGAAGAGCGTGTTTTTACAAATGAGACAAAATTAAAAAAAATAATGGTGAAAATGACAATAACAAATATGATCAAGAGAGTATAAATAAATATGCTTTATGGCCAAGTATTATAGTTAATAAATTTAGAATGTTTTGTATTAAAATCGGACTTATGCAGCACAAAAGGAGTTTTTGCTAAAAATTCAGAGGGTAGATAATTTTACATTTCAAATGGTGAAACTCTGCAACTGGTTAATTTATTCAAAGATGTCTTTCTTTGTTTTTTGCAGTATATTGTTTACCGAAAGAAGATATGTCCAAACTACACGATTTATAGGTGACTATAATATCTGGAAAAAGCTGTCAAATGTAGTCCAAGATCATAAGCTCTCTAGTTGTCATATTAATAAGTTTATTTCTTTGGAAAAATGACCAAATTTATGTTGGACTATTGATAAAACAAATCGATATAAGTGATGAAACGGTACGACTCAAATTACTATTTCAAAGAATTGTAGATGTGACTGTTTTTAGCGTGTAATATTCCTTCACTTCGAGGAAGGGACCCACGAAATAATAGGTAGGTCTAATAATGGAATTTTTTTTTATGGTTTAATTGAATTATTAAGTAAATACGATCCTGTAATAAATTCTAAAAATAGAACTGTGCTTCATTTAGCACATAAGTCACAAGAATAAATAATTTTTGCGTTAAGAAATGAAGTCCTCAACAAAATTAAACAATATATAAAAAGAGCCATGTTTATAGCATCCCAATGGATTGTACACCTGATATTTCTCATAAGGAACAAACTTCAATAATTATTAGATATGTAAATTTTGAAGAGAAAAGGTTAACTATAAATGAGTCATGTATAGGGTTTATTGAAGTAACTGATTTTGTCTGATGAAAGATTTTCATAAAGTTTAATCGAATTTGATTTAGATATTAGGAATTGCTACGGTTGTATACTTGCCCTCTACAACTCAAACGGGAAATATAAAGGTGGACCGTCTTGAGTACTTTCTATAAACTTGAATGTAATTATGTGCCTTGCGTATCAACTCCTTTAACACATTCGCTGCCACTGACGCACCTGAGCGTTACAAATAATATGTAATCGTACCAAACCATCTATGTTATTAGATGACACCTTCTTTGCTACATTTAAAAGATAGCAAAGAAGGGGTCATATAATTAGATAGATGGTCTTGATATCAGGCGAGGGTAGTGGCAATAAACAAGTTAAATTGTAAATATATATATATATTCCTCTTTTCATCAGAACACATTCAGCTTAAAATTAAGAAATCATTTAAAAAAATCGCAGCTAAAAATGCTCATCGTAATTTCATATTAATTTTGAGAATTTCGTTAGCACGTTCACTGCCACTAATAAGTATAATTCCTTAATTTGTGATGCCACTTTCAGCAGTAAATACTGTAAAAAATTTTGGGGGATATTGCAATGCATATATTGCTTATTTTTTGCGTCTACAAAAAGATGGGAAATTCTACAAAAGCATTTAAACATTTCTCTTAACTATTAATGTGACATTCGGTGGGGAGCCAAAATAGATTCAGTTAAAGCTGTGTATAGACAGTTTGAACGAAGTTGTAATGCACTGGAAGAATTTATTGATGCAAGTAACGATAATGCAGAGGCATCCCAAGATAAAAGTTTATTGAATGCAATGCAAGAATGCCATATATTTTATGTTTAATAGTATGATTTGCAATATTGCCCAAAATTAACAATATCTATAAACTATTTCAAACAAAAACAATTATTATTGACTCGGCTTTCAATTTAGTCAGTAAAATTTAAACTGAAATCCAAAATTTAACACATTTTTAGACAAATCAAAAATGGTAGCATATAATTTGAACATTTTCCAATAAAACGAATTCGAAAAAGAAAAAGATTATATTCCGAATTGGCAGAAGCCGAAGTTATAAGAAATTTAGGTGTTATTTTTTAACACCGTAATTGATGCTGTTATTGTACAAACAGAAGATAGATTTAAAAGTATACCAAATATTTCTGATTTCAAATTAATTACTAATATAAAAATTAGAGAAACGTTACAAAAACTTTATAAAGTTAACACAGATGTAGATGAAAACATAATCCAAGAAATTTGTTTCCCTACGGTATTTGATTTTGAATGAAAGAGATATAAATAACGCACGAGACATATTGCAATACATACTAATTTCAATGAGTTATTTCTAAACGTATTAACTGTGTTAAAACTACTCTTTATTCTGATAATTACAATAACAAGGTCTGAATGCTCTTTTAGTAAATTAACGTTAATAAAGAATTATTTTCCGTCACGCATGTATTCAGAACGCTTAAATGCACTTGCTATATTAAGCATTGAAAAAGAAATTGCAAACAATTGTAATTTTTCAGAAGTAATTCATATATTAGAAAAAACAAAATTGGGCATTAAATAAGCATACATTAATAACTTGTTCGAGTTTTTTTTTTTTTTTTTTTTTTTTTTTTTTTTTTTTTTTTTTTTACTTCACAAAAAAAATTAGGACCTCAAGTGGCTTCTTGCAACCGGCCTTTTTTCTATATAATATAAACATTAAAAGACTACGTATTTAGACTTAAATCTATAGAAATAAAAATGAATGTAGGTTTCTTATGCTTTGCCCTACCGCTTATCCGATCGCGATAAAATTTTGACTCTTATTACTTGCAGTTACGGGATGGTTATAGGCATAGTAAAATTATCTAATGTACATAAAAGTATTTGCTGTTCTATTTACTGCATCTATTAACCAAGGATTAACCTCCAAATAATTCGCGAGGTGACAGAATAGATTCAGTAGAAATGCTAAATTTAAGTTAAAGGTTAATATTAGATAGCAATTGTACACAAATGCCATGCAAGTCATTCTTAGAGGTTTGCAACTTCGTTACAGATTATGCGAGAAAGTTTTGGGGAGATAAATCAAGGAGGTTTTAAATTTTAATTCAAATTTAGCGCTTTCCTTTGTAAATTCCAAAAATATTATAGTACAAATAATTTTGCACCATCTTAATTTTCAAAACATTACCTTTCCATCTATATTAATGATTTTATGGTATAAATTTATTATCTATGTTAAATCAATTTTTAAAGAAAATATATTAATCACGTTTTCTAAAATTAAACTAAATTAATGTTAAACGAATCGTGAAATTCTTTCATAGCCATTCTGACAGAACACAGAGCTCTACAATTTTGAAAGAATATTCAAATCTAATATATAGAAATGAAAATTTTTTTCTTCGTATTGTATGTACTGCATACCGTTCATGCTATTGTGATACAAAAAAATGCCAAATTATTGACTGATTGCACTTGCACAAAAGTTATAAGCATATAATAGTATTTTTCCTCTATTTTACTGTACTGTCAATAGAATTTTTATTGAAAAATTCCAAACATAAATTATTGTACACCCTTAAAATTCGAAGAAAATCAAGAAAAATTTAATACCATTTAAGTTATTTATCAATAATTTAAATTCAATAACACATATGATTTAAATCTGTACAAGTTATTTCCCAAAAAACGACCGATTTGCCAGTCTACGTCTCAAGCACGAAAGAAAAAGGCGACACAAGCCTCAGAAACAAATGATCAACAAAAAGCGAGATTGGAATCCAATCAAGAACGCAATGTTCGAACCCGTTTATCTGAAACAAGCGTACAACGAGAATCCAGATTGCAAACCATTCGAGTGAGTACTGCGCGATCTAGGCGAACCATTCACTTTGATTTGAATCTCAGTGCATTTCATTACGATGCTAAATATAACTACTGCATTCTTCCAAGTGTGGTTACTGGAAAAATCGTTGAACTATGCACTCATTGCAGTGCATTCAAATTTAAGAATCAAGCACTAGAAATATGCTGTGCAGGTGGAAAAGTAAAATTGTCAGAATTACATCCATCACTCGAACCATTATCAACGTTGGCATCAGGTGACACGAGCGAATCGAAACATTTCTTAACGAACATACGCATGCACGATTCATATTTCCAAATGACATCAATCAGAGCAACCCATATGGTGCGTGACAATTACATGCCAACATTCAAAGTGCAAGGACAAATCTATTATCGTGCTGGATCATTACTATCACTCCTAGATACAGATCATAAATTTCTTCAAATTTATTTCATGGGAAACACTGATGGACAAATCGATTAATGTTATCGATACAATACGGACACTAGAAAAGAAATTGTGGCTGCATCACAAACTTTATTCGATCAACACAACGAATTGATTCGGTTGTTTAGAACTTCCCTTGGCCAAATGCCATCTGATGACTACAGAGTAGTAATTAAAGCAGACATATTCCTTCCGACCGACATGAAAGGTGATACAATGCACCAATAATTGACGAAATGGCGATCGTTATAGCTGGCGACGAATTTAACTCGCGTGATATAATTTTCCATTGCAGAAATGATAATGTTCAGTGAGTCCCAGAAACACATTGCTCATACAGCAGATTGCAATATCCGCTTTTATTTTGGCAGGGTGAAGATGGATCTCATTTCAACATCAAAATGAGAAATCCACAAACAGGTGAGAAAACGAAAAAGAAAGTCAGTAGCATGAATTACTATTCCTATCACTTTATGATTCGTGAAAATGCTGAAAATTATATCTTGAAATGTCGACAATTGTTTCATCCATATATTGTCGATATGTACGCGAAAATCGAAACCGAACGTCTTTTCTTCATTCGATTAAACCAAACAAAGCTACGTTCAGAAGAATACGTTCATTTGCGTGATGCAATAGTTAATGATGGCAATATGAGTCCCAAAGAATTTCGGAAAATGGTCATTTTACCAGCTACCTTCACAGGGAGCCAACGGTACATGCATGAATACGCACAAGATGCAATAACATATGTTCGCGCATATAGCCGTCCAGATCTGTTTATAACATTCAGATGCAATCCTAAGTGGGAAAAAATTACAGAGCTTTTGTTACCTACACAATCATCTTCGGATTGTCATGATATTACAGCATGTGTATTCAAACAAATATTGAAATCTTTAATGGATTTCATTGGTAAACATAGGGATTTTAGTGAGACATGCTGTCGGATGTGTATTCCAATGAGTGGCAAAAACGAGAATTGCCACATGCACACATTTTAATATGGTTGATCACAAAACTCGCATCAGATGAAATTGTTCGGGTCATCTCGGCAGAAATACCAGATGCCGGCAGAGATCCAGACTTACTTCAAGTCGTCACCAAAAACATGATTCAAGGCCCCTGTGGTGTATTTAACAACAATTCGCCATATATGTCTGATTTTAAATGTACAAAACGATACCCAAGAGCTTTACTTGCCGAGACTGTCCCTGGAAATGACGGATATCCACTTTATCGTCGACGATCAACTGAGGATGGTGGTCATTTAATGGCAAAAGTTTCAATTGTTTATTGCTTTATAAATATGATCTTGAAACGGATTTCTATATTTTCCACTTCCATACATCGATCAATTCAAAAGGCGATCATATTTATGTTAAAAAGTTATGGTAATTTACGACAATTATTTTATTAAATTTCAGTTCTTTACATTAAATAATTTTCGATCCAGAATAAGCTATAAAAATAAAAATATAATTTTTTTTTTTAAAGAATGAGTGTTCAGTTTTAGTTGAAAATCGAATGATAAATACTTTTATAATTATATTTTGCTTCATTTAATGTAAATTATTAAATATTCACTAGAAAATAGAACAAGATGGAATTCCCTGAATGTAAATGGTAAATGAAATAAAAAGGTTGTTTTGTATTTTTATTATTAAAGGAGCAATAATGATGCTTTAGAAACAGACTTATTTCGTAACATTTTCATTTAATTATTAAAGGAGTAATAATGATGCTTTAGAAACAGACTTATTTCGTAACATTTTCATTTAATTATTAGCCATTATCAATCACTTCAAATATTAATTATGATGAGTTTTAGTTATAAACAGAAATAATATAAATCCATATTTTCTAATATTTATTTAAATCTAAATAATCGTTTTAAGCAATTCATTTAAATTATGAGGAATATGTTCATATTATGAAAGCATCAAGTTTTTAAGAGAAACAATTTAAGTAAGTAAAAATATTAATAAACATTTGTCTATTGTTTCTTTATTCGTTTAATTTTCTACAACTTAAATTATTAATCATAACAATTGTAAAAATTAATTGATCAGCAATTACCTAATAAAGAATAGCAGATTAATAAAGAAATAGAAATAATAAAATTGTATTAGAAATAAATTTCGTAGTTTCAGGAAATAAAGTAAATAAAATACCATTATGCTTTAAACTATGATTAAATCAAGGGAAATGAAACAAAAAAATAATTTTAAAACTCCTTTTTATTCATAAAATATATTAATTATGATAGAAAGAATGCAAAAGAATGATAAAAAGATAGCAGAGATCGAGTGACAATTGGGCAGTTTCTTAAAAATTTCTAAATCACTGTCACAATATTCCATTTCATCTGAATCGAAGTCCGATTCAGAACTTCCAATCTGAACTATCAGTTCGTCTCCTACTTCCTCTAAAATTCCATCTTTTTTCCAATAAGAATTTTTAAGTTTTGCTACATGAAGGTAATGTGCTTCCCATTCATTGGCAGTCACTCCGCCTATAGCTTCGCACAACAGATTCTGCAAATTTTCTAAATGTAAATCTCAATTTACGTTTCTCTCTTAGGTGAATCGTTTAACTGCAGACCAAACTTATTCGGTAGCATTCAAATCGCAATTATAGGGGGCTGGCGTCGCCGCAAAACATGATGCCCATTTCCTTTTATTATAATATAGCAATAATTAGAAGAAATATATTTCATATAGATAAAAAAAATGAAATATAATATAGATAAAAAAAATGTTTTAAAAGTTAAGATGGTTCAAAATTATTTGTACTTTAATATTTTTGGAATTTTCTACGGAAAATGCTAAAATTTAATTAAAATTTAAAACCTCCAGGATTTCTCCCCTAAACTTTCTCGCATAATCTGTAATGAAGTTGTAAACATCTGAAAATGACTTGTATGGCATTTGCGTATAATAGTTAGTCAATATTAACCTTTAACTTTATTTAGCATTTCTACTTAATCTATTCCGTCTCCTCGGCGCGTTATTTGGAGATTAATCCTTGGTTAATAGATGCAGTAAATAGATCTGAAAATACTTTTATATATATATTAGATAATTTTACTATGCCTATAACCATCCCGTAATTGCAAGTTATAAATAGTCAAAATTTTATCGTGATCGGATATGCGGTACGGCAGCACATAAGAAACATACAAACATTCATTTTTATTTATATAGATTGTAAGTCTAAACATGTATTATTTTCATATTTATATTATGTAGAAATATAAATTATGCATTTTAAATGTGCTAAAAATAGATACTAAGGTATTTTACACCTACGCACACAAGCATATTCTATTTATCGAACAAATAAAGCTTTTTCAGAAATAAAAATCGATATAATTTGTTACCAGTCATAATAGTTTATACATGATACCATTTGTTAAGTAAAAAAATAATATTAAATCTGCATGTACGTTACATTAGTAATTCACTAAGCATTACGATCATTAAAAAAAATTCCTGATACCCACCCTTTGTTTTATAAAAATATTTATAAAATTATAAAAAAAGGGGAAAAAAGTGGGTTCCTCCTGCCCTTTTTTTCTGACTATATAGTGAGTTTCTTTATTTGCCAAAAAGGCAATAATTTGCCAATATAAGTCAACAAGTAAAATTATTTAGACAGCCAATGAATGTTAAGGTCTTATCACACGGCGAAATATCATCCGCACTCTTCGTCAGGAAATGACAACGAAAATGACGTCACTTCAAAGTTTCACATTTCTTTGAATTTTGTTTACAGACAATATTTCTGTTACTATCATCGACATTGTCAAACTGGTTAAAAAAAAGTCGACGATGACGAAAAACTTTCTTAACTGGTTCTTGAGGGTAGAAACGGAAAATTGTTGATGCGGACGATATTTCGCTTTGTGATAAGGCCTTTAAAATGTTTAGAACCATGCTTGCGGTGCCGACACTTGTGTACTCTCTACTCGAACGTTCCTACCTGTGAAAAGTACAGTTTGTGATGGATTCGTACATCCCATAGGGATAACTATTGCGATTGATCCGCTGGTACTATTTGTCCGCGGCAAAAACTCTGCTAAACGATCGTCTACTGTATCTCCACGATTAGAACTCTGCTAGACGATCGTCTATGTTTATGGCAGGCGTTATAGAAACAGGTTTCGGTTGGGAAGATCCATTTTGAATGGGTGGAATCGGGCGGAAGTCTAATGGGTTATTATTTTTCTTGGCGTCAATCCGAAGCGATAAAAAAAACTTGTTGCTCATTCGTCTTCTCATTTTAATCGCAGTGCACGATCTTCATATTCTCTTAAGCTTACTTCTTTTATATTTTATTGATCTTTGTCTTTGGTTAATATTAACTACATTTCATTATTTAATATTTTTGTGTTTCTTAATTATCCTTTAAAATGCCTTTTCGATTTCAGAAAGGAGAGACTTTAAAATCACAAGCACGCAAAATTGTGCATAATGTTACAGAGTTTTGCTTCGAAAAAGCTGCAATAAATCTTTTAAAGTTCCTCTTCCACAAGCCATGAAAAGAGCTGCTCAGGCGACTGGAGTGTCAGAATTCACTATTAGAAAAAATAAAAACGAAGTTTCGAGATTGGATGAAACGGAAGTTTTGGGTACTCCTGAAAAGCACCTTAAAAGGCCTATTCACCGAAGCTGTGACTTCGAAAAATGTGTAATCCGGCAAAACATTCAAGATTTTCACGCCCAGCAAAATAAAGTGCCTTCTTCTTTATGGAAATTACTTCCGGTATTGAAAAAGATAAGTTGAATTTTCATTGGAATTGTTGAGGAAACTTATAAATTCCATAAAGTTTCGCTGGAAGAAATGCGCGAATAAAAGAAAACTTTTAATCGAAGACATGATATTGTGCTTTGGAGGAATAACTACTTGCGAACAATGAGGCAGTACAGAAAAAATGCCAGTCAGTTTTTACTGGTGAAATGTGGGTCGACAGTAATTTAATATTTAGAAAATGCTGGCAAAATGATACAATTTTAGGAGCCGAAATAAAGGCAAATTAAAAAAAAATCGATTAATTGTTATTCATGCTGTCTCGTCCAAGATTTTTTCCTGGCACTGAATTAATTTACAAAGCGTCAAATAAAATTGAAGATAATTATGGTGAAATGAATTATGAAAATTTTGAGAAATGGGTGTTAGAGAAACTCATTCCAAGTTTGCAACCCAAAAGGGTCTTGTGCATGGACAATACTCCATATCATACAAAAGTTGCAAATCCTACACCTACCAAATACAGTATTAAAGAAATGGCGGACTGGCTGATTCACAAAATAATAGAATGTGATATGAAAATGAAGAAAGTGGAACTGTTTTCGCTAATTGATAGCGATCGCCCTAAGGATATCATTTATAAAATTGGCGCTTTAATAAAAGAAAATGGGCGTCATGTTTTGCTGCGACTTCCCCCCCCCTACCATTGTGATTTAAATGCAATTGAATACGTTTGGTCTTCAGTTCATCAAAGAGAGAAACGTAACTGGAGATTTAAATTTAGAAAACTTACAGAATCTGTTGTGCGAAGCTATAGGCCAAAGAATGAGCGGCACATTACCTTCATGTAGAAACACTTGAAAATTCTGATTGGGAAAAAGATGGAATTTTAGAGGAAGTAGTAAACGAACTGATGGTTCAGATTATAAGTACTGAATCGAATTCTGATTCAGATGAAATGGAATCTTGTGACAGTGATTTAGAAATTTTAAGAAACTGCCCAATTGTCACTCGATCTCTGCTATCTTTTTATCATTCTTTTGCATTCTTTCTATCATAATTAATATATTTTATCAATAAAAAGGGAATTTTAAAATTACTTTTTTGTTTCGTTTCCTTTAATTTAGTCATAGTTTAAAGCATAATGGTGTTTTATTTAGTTTATTTCCTAAAATTACGAAATTTATTTCTAATACATTTTTATTATTTCTATTTCTTCATTAATGTGCTGTCTTTTATTTCTACCATTCATGTTATTTTTTAAGCTTTTTTTTTTCAAATTTAAAAGAACTTAAAGCTTGAAATTTCGTTAGGTAATTGCTGATCAATTAATTTTTACAATTGTTATGATTAATAATTTAAGTTGTAGAAAATGAAACGAAGAAAGAAACCATAGACCCTAATATTGATTAATATTTTTACTTACTTAAAATATTTCTCTTAAAAACTTGATTATAAATTATTCTTGAACCATTCTTTTCAGCAGAGAGGTTTACATGCTTCTTTGCAGGTGTTCTAGTAATTTTGATAAAATGTTCTTTATATTTTATATCCTACATTTAGATTTTCTCAGTTCCTCTCATTTTAAATAAAATTATTGCACTTTTTTCTAAGAGATATGAAATTATTAGCAGAGGCGGCGACAAAGGGTGGGGGAAGATGGGGGCAATGCCTCCCCGTTGTAAACATTTCCCCCCCCCCTTGTCGACAAGAAGTCTTATTACTTCGGAACGCAGGTGTTGCACATTTATTATTAACGAATATAATAATTTCAAACCCAACTTAGAAATAAAATATTGTAAACAGTCGAAGTATGGGAGGAATTATTTAAGTTAGTAGAATGATATTGCTCGACAAATAACCGACAAGGTGATTGGTGAATATATTTTCCAACAATTCTACGCGAGTCGATTAAAAAATTAATGCAAAGTTAGGTCCACTGATTATCGAGCATACGATGGAACTGTTACATATTCAATCCATAGCTTGCTCAACATTTGGCATAATAACCGACGAGGTGAAATGAGTCGGTCATATTTTGCCAACTATTTTTTGTCGGTTGGCTAAAAAATCAGAGCAACGTATGTTAAAATGAGAGGTAATCGGACATCAAATTTAATTGTCGGATATTCAGCCTATCATATTCGGCAGAAAAGATGACAAAACGAAAAAGTGAATAAGATAATGCATTTGAAAACGTTTTTGTTATTATTATTATTATTACCTAAGAAATCAATGCCACGGACGTTTACACGACATTGGGCAATATAAGCCAAAGAAAAGTTAACAGTATTCTCTCACTTTTTTTTCAAATAATATATATATTCAAGATTTGATTTAAAAACAACCTAGTTCTTTTCATATATAACTTATATACACAGCCGCAATGACCTGCATTTATATTAAGATTATATTTATAATTCTCTCAAAATACTGTGTTTTTTTTTTGCCGAATTTCTGAAGATCGCCAGTTTTCAAGTTTTGTTTAATGAGTAGAGGACACAGAAACACAGTTTTTTAATTAAAAATGTACTTTTAGAATTTTTCTTATTTCTGAATAACTTAAAAGGAATTATTTCATCAATTTTGCATTTTCTCTGTGTACCACAAGAATTTTCCTTAAAAATGTAACTTAACTCTAACAAAAGAATTAATAAGTAAATAATAATTGAAAAATGATTTTAATAGCAAATACTAACAGGTATAAAAACAAATCATTGGAGCGTAACTCTTGCACATTTAACCTTTTGTTTTGCTCTCTTTTTTAAAAAATGAATTAAACTCTAACATTCTTTCCATCTCAAATATGAAATTTATCTTTCCTGTTAGGGTTATATATTTCTTCATGAAGGAACTTGTCAAGCAATTAATTTCGGTGAATTACATTTTTAAAAAAGAAATATGTGCATTCTTAACTTATAACGTATTAGCAATTTTAAATATAGATACGTGTTACATATCGATACAAGTTATATAAACATTTCAATAATTACATTATTTAGATCATAAGTACCTTCATGAAATTTAAGAAGTGTCATATTCCTATAACAAGAATATGAATAGTTCGTTTCTTGGGGGAAAAATTGGGATCTCCTTTTTATTCCTTCTTTTGAAAATATACAATTTTGATTTTCGTCAGCATCTGAATTTTAAAAAGCATTATGCATAATTCATGAGAATTGCTTCAATAAAAAAGATAAAATATCTGTTTGAAAAAACTACATGCATTTTTTAACGTCCGAAATAAGTTTTGCTTTTTTGGTATTTTAAAGTTAGAAATATATATATATATATACTTCTGTAATTCAGATATATCCATATTCTTTGATGTATACATTTAACGTTAGAAAAATATAAACACAAAAATTATAGTTTATTGAGTTTTCTTCCTCCACTGTGAAATGTGAGCCTTTCTAGAAGAAATTCTTAAGACCTCTGTTCTGAAGCATTGACAGTGCACTCTTCGTCTTGCGTAAACTACTATAAAGAAATATCTTATTTGTACACGGAAACATTTACCATGCTCTTGTAATTTGATGACCCCCCCCCACATCTGTTAAAAGGGGATAGGTTGACATTCGTAAATTTATGGCTGAGGGAAAATTTAGTTGTAAAATCACTCGATCCCTTCAGCGTCGATTGGCTAAATGTCTCAAGCTGTTACCAATGGTTCAAGCACAGAGAAGGAAAAATCCCTCCTTCACTTCAAACAAATTGCTATCCATCAAAGCAGTTACAGGACTGAGCTAAAAATACTATATCTTGCATAGAAGAATTAAACCTGCTTTATATGTGGTGAGTAATATCCTGCTTATTATTTCACTTTAATCTGGTACTAATTAATTATTAATTCATAAAAACATATATTTTAAATGTATTAAAAAAACTTTTGCAAGTATAAATCCTTAAAGATAATCATATTAAAATAGAAATGATATTTGCTGTATTGGAATGCCTTATATATATATATATATATATATATATATATATATATATATATATAT
>JAPMOQ010001879.1:2096997-2139972 GCA_026543055.1 Argiope trifasciata | reverse complement strand
TATATATATATATATATATATATATATATATATATATATATATATATATAATACACCTCAATTCTTCCTCTTTCTAATATATTAAATTCCAGTGAATCTTTTAAAAATGATTATTAAAAAAAAGCTTAACAATGGAAACAGAATAGGTCTTTAATATGTAAATAATAAACATAAATTGAAACGCTATATTTCTCAGTTATATTATTTAAAATTTTGCAAATAATATTATACCTATATAATATATACGTGTGATAATAAATCAATTATTACTTTCTGTTCTTCAGAAATAATTTTATTTTGTCACGAGAATTTCAGAACAATGTGCAAATTCATTTACAATATCAAACAATATAATTTGTCTATCTTCTTTCTTTTTGCCTTCTTTTCATCAAAAAAATCTTATCGTCTTTATATCAAAATTATGTATAAGCATATATACAAAAATTATTTGATAAACAGTCCAAATAATTACTTATTAAAATTAGATTTTTTTAATTATATAAGCTCATTACTTGCAAAATGTAAAATTGATTATTATTGAATTGATTGAGAGCTAACTTTGAGAAATGCTGCTCCTCAGCCGTCAGAAAATTGTTGCCGCCGCCTCTGATTATTAGTCATCGAAATTTCTAATTTTTTTCTCTGATAGAATAGTTTTTGATATTCAAAAATAATGCTGCTTGTATAATCTATATTTATCAGATGCAAATTAAAATATGCACCTTCTTATGATAATTAAAATGTTATTTATAATATTACAAATGAAATAAAAAATATGGTGCTAGGCAGCATTGAAGGTTATTTCTAAACTTCAACTTCGGTGGTGCAGAATGAAAGGGAGGGGATATTAACGCCACCTAGTGATAGCGTTAGTTAAGCGAGTAACGGTTCTTACCTGTCATCGATTTGTTCGTCTATGTCAAAAGCTAATGTTCTCCATTCTCTTCTCATCCAGTTCTCATCCTGGACGAAAACGAAAGTTTCCACTGCTGATACAGAATTCTTCGGTTCTTTTCTCATCCAGTTCTGGTAAGTTACAAAAACAAAAGTTTCAACTATACACATAGTTTCTTATAATAGAAAATGTATAATCCTTTTCTTTTTTAATTACAAAATTTCAATCATATGCTTGTAATTTTCTATTCCGTACCTAGTTGAACATCAGTGGCGAAAAATTGATTGTTTTCATTTTATATCTGATACCAATCCTTCAAAAGATTTTCAGGTTTATTGGTTAATAAATATAATGCTTGAAAATAATTAGTGCTTCCTTTGTCAGTATGCCGATTTAAAGCTTACAAAACATATGTCGCATTAAATTCTCTCTCTCTCTCTTAGTTATGGTTTGTATTTAACTGTTGAATATATATGTATACTATATTCTTGTTTGCTGTGCAATTAAATTTGCGTTCTTACGCACGGAATGCTTGTTTTATATAGTTTCGTATATAAATAAATAAATATATATATCCAGCTACTTATCCACTGTTCTAACATTTTGGGAATCCACACGGATTGAGGTAGTGTTTTAGAATTACAACTGCTGGGGAAATATAATAGTTAACAGTTTTCTTTTATTTGAACATTTATAGATTACTACTGTGACATATCTAGAAAAGATATTAGAGATTTTGGTGGATTTTTATTTATTTTTATTTTTAATAGGGATAATTTGCAGCCTATTCCTGAATAATTTTGTTGTTGGCTTTCAGATTTTTATTACTGCAAGCCTTCATTTTATGAATAAAAGCATCATTAACTTTTTAAAAAATTCTTTACTTAAAATTTTTTAAAAAATAAACTTTAAAAAAAATAATTCTAAAAAAAATAAATAAATTTTTAAGTAACTTCCTTAAAAATTTAAAATAAGTTCTTAAAAAATAAATATTTTATACAATCTAACCCCCTGATTATAAATTTTTAATGAATGAATTTGAAATGTGTGTTTGATATAATGTCGTACTAGTAGTCAGAGGTATTTTTTCTTAAGTTACTGATCCATGTTTTGTTCTAAAAAGAATGGGCTTTCTTCTATGATAAATCTGTGGAAGTACTTTCAGTAATGTGACTAGAGTTGCTGTTGATAGTAATCGAAAGTAGCTGTTGGTGACTCAAAATTATGACTTGAAACAAACATTCTATTGTTGATATTACTTTTCTGTTTTTATGTTCATTTTATAAATAATGAATATGTGTTTGTGTAAAACGATTTGTATTATAAATTACATTAATGAACTAACCTGGCCATTTAAAATATCCAGACAATTCTCTGGAAAATTTTAAACTGATAATATTTTCAAATGAATTTCTTATGGAATCCTTAACCATTCTTTATTGGTATAATTTTAAACAGAATCATTTGTTCTCTTAATTGAAATAAAACTGCTCCTTAAGGCTACAGCTTATGTAATAAAATTGTTTTTAATAAAGTTATAAATATATAATAAATTTTCTTGCATGAAAATATTATGATTTTAATTAATCACATCAAAGTCATTTGTGGAACGAATTAGTGGTATTCCTTAAATCAGATATAGTTCTTTCACATTGGTGCTCAAGAAATTATCATATTATTTCAAAGAAATCAATAGCTTCTTTCATAATATAACATCCAGAATATTTGAAATCTTAAAATATGAAATTTTTTGTTAAAATAATGATTGCAATGCCTTTTTTAATTTGTTGATACAAAAATATTTTATACAAATGGGATTTTTTCCATCATTTATTTTTCTTTTCAGTGGGGTATATAAGAAGTTATGAATTGCAGTCTATAATAAATGTTCTACAATATTGTCATTCAGAAAGATAAGAAATTATATGACTATTAAACATTTAACCTAGGGGAAAAACTTCCTCATGTAGTTTCCATCTTCCTAACTTTAAAAAGCTGTTGATATTTCTGTTTATCAATATGTGTTATTATTTTAAGAACTGTTGAAAGCAAAAGGTTATATAATATAAGTTATAAGATAAATGATTTTTTTATAACTTTAAAAAAAGATCAAAATAATTATGAATTTAAATGTTGATTCCATTTTATTATAGGAAATACTTTATTTGTATAATAATAAAATAACTTCGAAACTTATATTAATAATATAGCTTTAAAAAGTAAATTCCCCCTATAAAGTATCCCATTTCTTCTGTGTCATGGAGTTTATAAAACAATGAAAACAGTTCTTCAGGACAACGTAGTATTTGATTGTTTAGAATTAGACAGAATTTCAAAGCTGGGATCCTAATAAATATGTAGTTTTAGCCATAATATTGTGTCTACTTAAAATTTCTTGAAAGCGTTTTTAATGAATCAAATAATTGCATTTCAATCTCCTCTTGCAAATAAAATAAATATATAAATAAAAATGATGATAATTGAATTAAAAATAAGATTTCTGGTTAGGAGTTTTAACAAGTCTAAATTCAAAATCAAGAGTAATATCATACTAAGATGCATATGAATCATTTATTGGCATATCCATTCAAGAAGATCTATCACAACTGTGAAGCAAGCAAATATCTGCTTGCACAGAGGAATAGATCATCTGGTTTGCCACATCTCTGGCTGGATTTTCTTTTGTCTCTATAAAAAATCTTCCTGCTTCTTATCCAGTATTCCCAAGTTGAACAGTATTAAACATAAATACATATGTCCATTTTGCACCTGATTCTGTACCCTCAATTTTCCTTAATTTACCCTCATACTTTTCCTCAAAATCAATTGTATGTATGATTTAAAAAGGAAAGTTGAAGTAAAAGATACAGTGCAGTTAATATGTGCTTATTAGAGACTTTTTTGGAAAATTCTGAAGTTAGCTCTCAAGCATTTGATTTTCTCTTGGAAATAATAAATATATATGCAGGTATTTATCAGATATTATATTTTCATCTTTATACTACAGCACCATTTGCATATAAATTCCTAAGATATAGTGGATATTTGGTTCTGCCTCATTCAAATATAACAAATCATCTATATTCAAAGTACAGTAAGCTCACAAATAGAACAACTAGACTCTTATTTTTTGTTGTATATATATAAATAAAAATGAATCGCCAAATGTGTTGCTAAGTGCAAAACTCAAGACAGAAAAAAATTAACACTTTTTCTGATCTATTTTTAAAAGCTTTAAATCAAATATATGGAGTGTAATTCAAAAAGAAAATGAAATAATTTTTATTTGTGTAGAAACTTCTCAAGCTTCTAAGGTTGGACATGCATTGTACAGTATATTATATCTGTAAATAATCATGCAAAGATCTATGTTTGTAATAGAGAAATTTATTATATTAATGTATAAATGAATATATTAAGTATTAATGATACTAATTACAGATTTATGTGAATAAATTTCTAATTTGGAAAAGTTTATTGTATTAAAATTAATTTGTCTTTGTTTCTAACTAATGTCTCAACGAAACATTAATTCTGAATTATTTAAAAATAAAAAATCTCACTGTATTTGATAAAATCAAAATCCATAAAAGGAAACAGATTCTTGAGTGATAATATAATTTGACATATAATGAATACTTCAAACCATGCTACGTCTATTAGACTACTATAATATGAATAATATTGCATCTTTTGTATTTTCATCAATCATTATCATTTGAGTTAAAAATAAATTGAAGATTGAAAATAAAGAGAAAAACTGATCCGAATTCTTTTCCGGAGTAGTTTGTAAACTTTGTGATTTCAAGTTTTTTAGTTTTCCAGATAGCACCTAAAAAAATATTTTTCTAGATTTGTTATTGTTTTACTTATTTAAAAAAAATAAAGATAACCTGTATCCTTAAGCTTTGGCTGTATATCTTCTACTCATAAATTCAATAAGATTTATTTCATTATGCACATTACAATTATGAATTCCTATTAATCTTATCTTAAATTATTTAAAAGTTTTAGGTTTGCAATTTACAAGACTTTAGCATATAGTTACTTAAAGCTACTAAGCATAATTGGAGTATAATAAGAATGGGGCAATAAAAAGCAATATGCTTGAATGGATTGCTGGAATCGGACAGAAGTGAAGGGTTAATTGTCTTTTTGTCATCAGTTTGAAGCCGTTGATCATCCGTCTTTGAGATAAATTTGTTTCTGCTGTATTATTGCTTTTTTTTATAATAAAAGTACAAAATCTACTGTTTATTTCATTTACATTCATGGAATGTCGATTTTTTTTTAACCCCTTCAATTTCGCTCCCGTGAAAATGACGGGGTGAAATTTCTACCTCTATTTCTCGCGCCCGTTCTATTTCCGGGCTGGCGTATTCAAAAGTAATGCGCCAAAAACATTAAAACAATCAATTTCTGATGCCCAGAATCATGTGTATTTCTCAAAATATACGCCAGATGGCTGCCCTAGACTATTTGTTATGTTTTTAGAGATAGTTAATTTATTTTAAACTAGATGTCAGCAGAAAGGAAATTCGGTACTATTGTCCTGATTGTGATGTTGGCCTATGCATCTCATGCTTTAAAATTTATCACACAAGAAAAAATGACTAGTATTTATTTACATTATGCGTAAATTCAATACAATTATGTTTGAATGCTTAAAACACATATTTTTCATTTTCTCTCATTGTTGGAAAGCTAACATTCAGTCATAATAACCCTGAATGTTGGCTTTTCCAATTTTTTTTTTTTTACCTATATGCAAATATTGTATTTACACTGTTTTGTATAATTTTCTTTAATAAAAAATACACTTTTATGACCATTTTCTTCAAAATTGTGTGACCGTTAAGGGGTTAATAATATCTTGAATTTTTAATGATTTACATAAAAAAAAAATTCACAAAAATAATTATAAAAGTGGATATACCACAAAATGTATTTATAAAAAATAATTATTCATATGATTTTCATCTAAAATTAAAGACAACTTATTTGAAAAATTTTATATCCTAATATACTTTAATAGATTTTTCTGAATAGAAAACTTTTGTTTAATGCCATAAACTGAAATTTAATGAAATAGTTGTCATAGATCATAAGTTAAATAACTTTTTTAACAGATTAAATAAGATCATCCTTTGAATTGATCTATATGTGGAACTGGAAAATTATAGAAATCCGTTTCAAGATCTTTTTTTTTTTTAATAAAAAGCATTTAAAAAATTATATTCAGTTGTTTGCATTAAAGTAATCAAACTGATTATTAAATTTTGAATTTTTTTTTCTTTGGAAACTGCATTGAAGATTTATGTTAAAGTAAATTCTTGCAGGGAATTGTTGATTGTGATTATTTTTAAAGAAAATATACTTTACTAATTTTATTGCATTACGAAGGTCGTGGGTGGAATCACAGTGCTTGCTACTGTAGTTTCTTCGTATATGTGGTTTTACTAGATAGTTTGTACCTAGCTGAGTATAAACCCACCTTTACTTTTAAAATTAAATCTTTACCGCAAGTACATCGAAATTTCGAATTTTATTAAAAACATGCTTTAGATAGATATCTATTCAATATGGCAAATTCAGCTTAATCTTCATACTTTGATAACCAGTTGTGAAAGAATCCTGGATGAAATACTCGTGTCAATAATGAAAACTGCGGAGTTTTATTGCAATGAAAATTTAATTATAAAATTTAATTAAAAATTATGCATAAAATTGAACGACCTTTAAAATGCGAGAAAAAATATACTTTTTTAAAATGTTAAGATAGTGTTACCAACTTTTTTCTATACAATGATTCCGAAAGTCACGGTGGAAAATGTCAAAATTCCTCCTTATCCTTAATTCGGGTGGAGAAATTTCGGACTTAATTGGGGAGGTGCGGTCCGCGAAACCGCATTTCCTGTATACTCAAATTAAATTTTGTATAGAATGTATTAGTATAAAATTCTACTAATATATTTTGCAGATATTTTTCTTGATACATAGATATGTTTTAGAAATTTTTCAAAATATGTTACCATTGAAAAAAGTAAATACCTTGTAACATACATTTTCTTCTCAAATGACATGTTACAATGAATAATATTCTTGTAAAGACATACTACTTTATACTTTTAAAACTATATTTATTTATTTATTTCATATATAAAGGTATTTTTTCGTATATAACGGTATATCATGCGAAATTCAATATTTAAATGAAAAATAAAAAAAGTGACTTTTATCGACATGTATGACATTCAAAGCACGGTATTCTATGGCATTTTAAGCATACATGTTAAGAACTAGTATTAAAATCAATCAATAAATTATGTATATATTTCTCTTGGTATATTGATATATTTTATACATTTTTCAAAATACATTTTCTCTAGAAAAATTTATCATGTTTGAACATTCGTATCAGAATCGGGTGAATGCGAACTTTCATTGAAAAAGTTATCTGTACTATTATAATTATCACCAAATTATTTTCTGCTTCATTTAAAAGTACTGGAGCACTGCTTCATATTAGGGTCAGTAAATTGGATGATGTTTCGTTACCTAAGTTTCCGCGCCTTCTGCGAAGCCTTGTTTATTACTAGGACACTAACAAGGAGTGCGGTCTTTGAGACCACGCTCAAAGAAATATCTTAATCATTTTTAAAAGCTTTCGCTGAAACCAGTTGGGAAAAGTTCACGTTTACTGAAGGTGACAAAAAAGGAAGGTACAGGGTCAATCCATTCGATTAAGCTAAAAAATAGAATAGGGGTGACCGCAAGTCCATCGCTAGTGGTCTCACAGGTCGCAGTTTTAAAAACTTTAAAAAAAAGCCCAAATGCACATTCCCACTCTCTTTTCTATTTATGCGCATTCCATTATAAATCTGTGCTATATATATATATAATATAAACAATTTCCTAAATTTTAGCTTAATTTAGCCCATACTAATTTCAATCAAAAATGTTCTCTTCTTTTCTGATCACACTCCACTTTTTCTGTTTAATTCATTTAACTGAAGCTCTGTAAAAATGCTTCTGAATCGGCAGTTCCCACACTCCGTGTGAAGGGATTAAAAAAAAAAAAAAACTGTCTGGCCACATTCTTTTAAAAGATCCCTATTATTTTCTTACCTGGATCGATACGTGTAAAATCTCGCGGTATATAAGGACTGGGAAAAATATTGTCCTCCCTCCCCCCCCTTTTTTATTAGCTTTTCCACTTTTTGTTCTGTGTTGATGCGCCCATCGCTACTGCTAGTACATAAATTATGCAATAAAAAATGAAAATTTAAGTGTCTACTCTCTGTCTTCGGCCACGATTCTCCTTCAACAATTATATGCTTACATACATACACACACACATACATATATTGCATTTTTTATGTTTTTGCATATTTTTGTTATGGTTAATTGGGCATAAAATGATAGAAATTTTTACTTATTTAATATAGTTTAATTTCCAAGTGAAATTTATATTCAGAAATGCGCAGAAACTTTGATCGCAAGTCTAGAAAATTGATTTTTTTAACGACTGCATTGTATGCATTAAGAAATTTTGAACCAAAACATTTAAATTAAATTATTTGTTAGAAAATCTAGTTTTTTTTACAATCTGTTCACACTTTGCTTAATTTAGAATGTAATTTTGTTTCACATTTATATTCTATATATATTTTTGAATCTTTTATTCTTTCCATCAAGTATTGTCAAAGAGGTTACTCTAATTTATTACATGCACTGCATTATTTTTATATTAGTTTCATAAATTAATTTTTGCATAGTAAAAGAATAACAGTTTGTAAACTGTGCTCACGAACAATACTATGTGCTTTTGCACTTAGTTAAAAGCTGCTAAGTTTGCTTTCAGATTCTCATAATAGATTGTAAAGATTCTTGTAATGAAGTATACATTTCTATTGCATACAATATCCATAAGATTTTTTTCTTTTCAGATTCCATTGTGAATTTGCAGAAGATTTGCTTGAAAATAATTCCCATTCCGCCTAGGAGTTTCCTTTAAAAAATGGATGAACCAATTGATGAACCAACCACAGTTGATAATCCGATTCATGTCGTGACATCACTTGTGCATGTTTCTGCAGTAAAAGTTGCTTTTCCATTGTTCGAAGACTTTGATTCTGCAACTTGGCAAATCATCTTGGATGAAATGATGTGTGCAAATCCTCCAAGACTTAATGAAGCCTTGTCTGAAAATCCCGAGGTAAACAGAGCTAAGGAAAAGTTAATGCAAATTCCTGCACACTTAAGACTCGGAATAATGGAGATAATTATGCGCCTGAATACGGCTGTTGCAGGGTGGCGTGCGGAGTATGGACTGTTTTCGCAATTCAAGAATCTGGAGGAAACAATTTGTTGGAGAGCTGATGGAACTATTCACAAATGGAATACTGTGGAGCAAATGAGAAATGTGCTTCTGAATGAAGATAAAGAAAAGGTTGTGCAAGTCATTCTTAATGAGGATTTTGAAATAGATCAGAGGTTTTATTTGGCGGGTTTGTATACTTGTGCCCCAATACCTGAATTCAATTTAATATGAAGAGAAAGGATGATTTCGATAAATCAAGCGACCCGAAAAACAAAAATGAATCATCCGCTTACTGGCCAGAAGAAGATACTTCAGTAAGCCCCTTTTGTAGCACATGATCACTTTTCTTTTAAATCTACCATAACCTACATATCTGTATCATGTTTCTGAAATCAGTGATTTCTGTCAACTTTTTGTTTGTGTTATACATTGTTTACTCTCAGACAATGTTTGCCGTACTTGCTTTTTCACAAATGAAAGATATTAATTATACATTCCAGTGTATGTATTTTAATTTTGGAAATTGATAAAATTCAAAAAATCACATGAATGTAGTAATGCTGTGTTTTACTATTTTGGTCACAGTTTTGTGGTCAAAATTAGTTATATATACCTCAAAGAATTGTATATACCCATTTTTTAGTTATCATGTGTTTAGACAGACTTGCATAATTTCGGAAAGCTTTCATGAGGAATTGTAAAAGAAAATTGTTAGAAAATTTTAAAGAAATTGTAATTGTAAAAAAAAAAAAAAAAAATTGACTTTGAGGGTATAAATTTTTTGGCAAACGCCTTTTTTTTTTTTTTTTTTTTCAGATTTGATATCGAAGAAAATATATATATTTTCTTCTTTTTATTCAGTTTCCTACGAAAGACAAGAAATATGAAAAATAACTTTTTTTTTTCCCTCTTTCTCAACATATTTAAAAGCAAGGAAAAAAAAATTGTTCTTTCCATCAAAATTTATCAACTAATGAATTGAAAACATTTATACATATAATAAAAACTAGCACAGTTTTAATTTCTTTAGTGAGATTAAATGTTCTCTAAAAAAATTTGTTTAAATCAGTATTTGATTCCCCTCCCCTTTTTTTTTCAACATGAAATAATGGAAATATATATTATTGAAAATAAAATAATGTTAAATTTAAATGAACTAATTAGATGTAGTTATTTATATAATATTGAAAAACTGCATATTTCATTTACAATGGCATAATTTTATCTCGTCTGGCCAATGCTTGTTATAATACAGAATAGTTTAATCGAATTCTGTTTTGCCCTGGAACAAATACACAAAAGAAATCTCATTGCTTTAAACTGCTGTGTTGAATTTAAAAACAAGAAATTTAAATTTTCTTATTTTCATATTATCATAATTTTTCAAAGAATGATTGAGGCACATTTTTCTCTATAAAAGGACAAAGAGAAAATTGTGAGATTTGATTATTAAGATTATTTGAAAATTAATATTTGTTCGAAAAAACTATTTATTTGCATGAAACATTACTTATAAATTCTGCAGGAAATATGTAAATATGTTGCAGGATTTTAACTCGTTAATATTTCTGAATAATTTTTCCTTTCATTTTTTATATGATATTATAAATGAAAAGACAGCTTGTAACTTAGGGTTTCTTTAAAAAAATATTCGAAATAAAGTCAGGTAATAAGTAGTTTAATTATAGAAAAATCTTAATAGTTTTAGTTAAAAAAACTAAAGCATCTAATGGGAAAATATTTTTTCAGTTTCCAAAATATGTAAGTTTTTCGAAAAATGAATTAGGATTAAAGTTTAGTCTCGAACAACTTATTGGTTATGAAAAAAAAGTTGGGTAATATATTGGTTAGTTATATCCTTCTAAGATTGATTAGAAGTGATAAGAATCCATTTAACCTTACGGCTGGGAAAGAAAAGGAGTGAAAAATGTTGTTTGTTTTCTGAATTCTCACTCATATGAAGCTGATATTTTTTGAAATGATTTTTTGTCAAGATTAATTACACACACCCAAAGAATTTTTGGATGATTTTTGATAGAAATTACACTAAATGATTCTCATCTCCTTTCGGAAGAAATACTCTGCTTCTTATTACAGATAAAACATTTCCATTACGTATATAGGATATCTGAAGGAACCATTTTGTTTTGTCATCATTTATTCTATTGTGAGAATAGGGTCAATTTACGTGTCATATACCAAACAAACAGTTTGTGTTTAATTTTCAACCGTTCTGAGCATGTCGGGATGTCTGCCGATAACGTTATTGAAAGCTCTGAAGTTAAATCGTATTCTAGTGGAATAATTATAAAATCCTTTGGATTATTTTTTTAAAAAGTTTGATTTATTTTCTACAAATTTTTCAGTAATGTAATGTTGCTCCTTATATTAAATTTTAATTGGTAATTTCAATGTAATTATTGTTTTACATAATTAATAATATCGATTTTTAATTATTTTTGTGATAGCTTTTATTCTTTCTTTTTCCATACCTTTCTTTCTTTCCTTTTTTTTAACGATACATTTTGACAAATTTCTGTGGCAGTATTTTTGAAAAATTACATATGTTATTTTATATATATTATTAAAATGTTATTGAATATTTAATTTTATGAATATAGCTCCTTTCAAATAATTATTACTCTTAAATAAGTTGACATTTTAAAGCTTACTAATTGAAATATTAATTTTTTCTGATTTAATTATTTTTTTATTAATATTGAGATTTTGAAGTTTTCAGTTGCTCAGAGGAAAGAACATGAAAATCAAATTTGCATACATTGAATAAATTATGGTTACAATTTCAAACTATACAATATAAAAGATATAGATACAATTTTTTTAATATCTATGCTACTTATGGATCAGTCATTTCATTTTAATTTATACAATTAATTAAAAGACAAACAAGCAAAATTACACCTTTATAATTTTTATTTACACATTACAAAATATATAGATAAAATACATATAATTATTCAAAGTAATATGATCGAATGTACACTGAAGTGACAAAAGTCATGGGATAGCAATATGCAAATATACAGATGGCAATAGTATCGCAGCGAAAAAGTATAAATGCGCAGTTCGTTTTCCAGAGCTTTCATTTGTGCTCAAGTTATTCATGTGAACAGGCTTTTCGTGCTTTATGGCGGCACGACGAGAATTAACAGACTTTGAACGTGGAATGTTAGTTGGAGCTAGACGCATGGGTCATTCCATTGCGGATATCGTTAGTGGATTCAACATTCCGAGATCCACAGTATCAAGAGTGTGCCGAGAGTATGAAATTTCAGGCATCACATCCCATCATGGGCAGCGCAGTGGGCTACCACCTGCACTTAACGACCGAGACCACCGACGTCTGTGTAGAATGGTCAATGTTAATAGACACGCAACACTTCGTCAAATAACTGCAGGAATCAATGTGGGACGTACGAGAGACGTGTCCGATAGGACTGTGCGGCGAAATTTGTCTTCCTTGGGCTATGACAGCAGAAGACCGACTCGAGTGCCTTTACTGACAGCACGACATCGCCTGCAGCGACTCTCCTGGGCTCGTGAGCATATCGACTGGTCCCTAGATCAGTGGAAAACCGTGGCGTGGTCAGATGAGTCACGCTTTCAGTTGTTACGAGCTGATGGTAGAGTTTGAGTGTGGCGCAGACCCCACGAAGCCATGGACCCAAACTGTCAGCAAGGCACTGTTCAAGCTGGTGGTGGCTGCATAATGGTGTGGGTTGTTTTTACATGGCATGGACTCGGTCCTCTGGTGCAACTCAACCGATCATTGACTGGAAATGGTTATGTTCAGCTGCTTGCAGATCACTTGCAGCCATTCATGGACTTCACGTACCCACACAATGATGGGATTTTTATGGATGACAATGCGCCATGTCACCGGGCCAGAACTGTTCGCGATTGGTTTGAAGAACATTCCGGACAATTCCAGCGCATGATCTGGCCACCTAGATCGCCCGATATGAATCCCATCGAGCATTTATGGGACATCATCGAAAGGTCCGTTCGTGCCCAAACTCCTGCGCCATCCACACTTTCACAATTATGGACGTCTATACAGACAGCATGGCTCAATATTCCTGCAGAGGACTTCCAACGACTTGTGGACTCCATGACATGTCGAGTTGTTTCACTTCGCCGGGCAAAAGGAGGACCGACACGATATTAACAGTCATCCCATGACTTTTCTCACTTCAGTGTATGTTTCTATGTAATCACCTAGCAAAAGTAACTCAAAAGTTATTTATTGTTCTAGACATTTAGAAAGAATATAAGCAAAGCATGACAAAATGTCTAAATTAATTGATGAAATCAATTTTATTTAACTAAACAACAATTTTTTTATCACTAATAGAAACATAATGTTGAGCAATATACTTTTAAAAAAGAATGTTTTTGAAATGCATTTTAAAATACTAATAATAAAGTTACATCAATAAAAAGTACATTGATTGAATATCGTGATATTCGAATCATTGATAAAAGAATAATTTTAAAAAACAGTACATTTAATAAGGATTAATAAGTTCATGATAAATACATATACATATAGAAATTAAATAGGATATAAAAAAGAATTGGAATAAACACTTTTATATTTTTACAAAATTTTACGATTCAAAATTGATATATTAAAAAAAAAGGAAACAGTGTGAAGCCTCCATATAGAAATGAAACAGAAAATAAAAAATGATGTTGGTATGGAAATTTATTTTCAATAAAAAATACTTGTATTTCTTAAAACATAAATCACTGAGGTGAATAATGATAAAGCATGATGTGACAACAATCAATTTTGGTTTCACTACAAGGAACAAAAAAAATGATAATTATCAGGAAAAATATAACACTAATGGGAATAAACAGATTACTCTTTTGTTATTAAATATGATTACCCAGCAATAACTGAATAATATGAATTACTAAAAGATAAAGACAACTTTAAGGTTCATAATAAAAAAGTAAAACCTCATTATGCATTTTATTTAAATGCCATCAACTAAAAATCAAACACAAAAATTATTTGTTGCTAATTAATGGTCTTTGAAAGTAACACAACATGCAAGTAATAAAAAAAATACTAAATTAACATTATATAAACATGTATCAGGGAGAATCTCTGCAAACTATTTCTACATTTTAATTCTTGAAAGAGCTCTTTCTAATGTAACCCTTACAAGTTATCAATTACTTTAGTAATATTTAATTGAAAACAGTCCTTAAAAAATTTAGGACATTTCAATTTATATCATTTTCTGCTATTCTTGTTCAGTTTTGAAAAGTTGATGTGTCGTCACATCATTCGGTTCTAATACATCCATCTGATGGTTTTAATAAAAAGTTGCTTGTGAGATATACTATCATAGTGTAAAAATTACTGGAACACCATTGGTTTCAGTTTCATATATTTAGAAAATGGGCACACATAGAAAGAATACTTCAAAATGATTGGAGCATATCACCGACTTCGAAGAAGGCTTACAAACATCTACTCCAATGCTCACAACTCAATTCTGAATTGTTGAAAGGAAACTAAAGAAACATTTTACATGGCAATCACTCTTGACTTTCACATTAAAGTATCCAGCGCCACGCGAGTATTTCATTTTTTAATACGTAATAAAAAGGGAAAAAATTACTCAAAGTTATAACTTCAAATGTAAACAAAAAAATCTGTTTCATACTTGGCGGAGAACGTTAATGACAGACTCATCTACTACAGCGTTGCGAATGAAGGTTTAAATGCCATGCGCATAAGTACATGACTCGTGATTTTTACGTCACATGAATTGAACCCATTAGACCCCTACGACTGGGAAGGAAAGGGAGTGAAAAATGCTGTTTGTTTTCCAAACTCTCACCCATATGAAGCTGCTATTTTTAGAAGCAATCTTTTGTCGAATTGCAATAAATTTTAGAAAAGCCGTATTTAGAATATTTAGGCGCTTGGAGGGTTACATCAAGGTAATTAAGTATTTCATTGCTAATTTAATTTTAAAAAAATCATTCTTTGGAATAATTAATTATTTTTAATAATCCGAAGCAAAGATATGGCAGGACCAAAAGACATGCAGTGATAGAAAAAGAACAATTAATTGATAAATCTCTTAGATTAATTCAAAAATTTGCTGCATTGATATATAAAACGAATTTTCACACTTTTATATAAATAATATAAAAATAAAATAATTGCTAAAAGAAGTAAAAATAATAATGAATTTATAATCAAATTTGACTATTGAACTATGTTTTAAGATGCGTTGATTATCTTTAAATGAACCGATAGCTAAAGTTATTTCGAAATCATATAAAAAATTATTTTAGAAAAATAATTCTGATTAATTTATATTTTTTTGGTACTTGATAATTAATATTTTTCAGTTCCTCAAACTAAAAGAAACAGTTTGTTGTTTTAAAACAAAGAAGCAATGTTAAGAAGAATGGATAGGCTACAAAACATGCAAATCACATTTACTTACTAGATGCTTAAAAAGATTTTTCCATAGGTTTGAAACTTGTCAAAAAATAACATCAAAAACTGCTTAATTTGGAAACAAAAACCATCTAGTTAAAATTTTAACATAATTTTTTAAAGAAATCATTTAGAATTTGAAAACGTGAAAATTGAAGAAAAAATTACGTTTGAACTATAGCATTTCCCACCCCTTAACAATTCTGCGTAGTTATAAAAGAAGGGCATAGTGTGCATTCATTATTTCACGTCGCTTAAAGATAGGGTCTTTTTCAAATTTAGATACAGCAATAAAATGAATTTCCTAAAAATTAAATTGATTCGTTTTCACTTTCTCCTATTCAAAAATAATAATCAAAAAAATTAGAATTAGAGATTTTGATGAATTTTAAAACTAACTTTATCCCAGTTCAAAAAAATAGCCCTCGTGTTGCTTTAAAACGGGACGTTAATATAACTAAACTAAACTAAACCCAGTTCAAAAAACTTGTGGAACTAGGCTACCTCTCTGCCAATGAGCCCGATAATTCAAAAACTCTTTGAGCCAAACAGATGAAATTTCGTCAATCAAATTTAGGGCGAAATTTATTCAGAAGTGACCTGAGTACCCTGCAATTCGAAAGTAAGCTGACACGATAATGCAAAACAAAGAGAGTAAGATGGATGAAATGTGGTGCCAATCTTTAATATCTGAAGTTTAAACATATATTGAATTAGAAGACAAATATATTAAGAAACTGACCATATGTCGATCTGTATTTTTACATCCTGCGAGTGCGTTAACTCAAAAACACAATGATTAATATACAACATTTAATATTCGACTCTGTGACTACATTTGTAGGGTTGCGTCTCAGTCGGTCGAAGAAAAAAAAGGCCAATCGAAATAAATAACAATATGCTTTGCAACTGCTCCATTCTAAAAAAGGATAAAAATTCTTTTCACATTTTCTTATATATTCGGTTAAATTATTTCTTATTAAAACTTAATTTAGAATTTATTGTAAGAGTCAGGAAATGTTAATATACATAAACATTTTTCAAATTTATTATTACGCGAATTGTTTATTATGTAGCTTTTAATTTAAAAAGAATATCAAGAATATATATACCACAAATTTTTCTGTTATTCCATTTTTAAAAAATTTCTAAAATGGAAAAATATGACTTAGAAAAATAAATGATTATTTCGAAATTGAAATAACAGCTTTGAAAACAATTCTGGAATTGAAAGGGTGAGAAACGACAACAGAATTGCCAAATTATCCAAATTCTAGTCACGTCCAAATTAATGCTGTACTCGTGTCAAAGTATTGGGTCGTTCGGAAAGTCATTTCGTATTTTTGTGTCAAAATGAAAAGAAATTTTCGTTTAATGAATAAATTATTTATTAAATTATAAAATTGCCATTCTGGTCTAATACCTTTTGCCATTTTGGTCTAATACCTTTTGGTAGTAACATGATTACACGTTCATAAAAGTTTTGGTCTTTGCTGTAAAAAAAACTGATCGAGGTGGTTTTTGGCCTCCTCATTTGAAGGAAAAATTTTGCAAATCAGTTCTGGTACTGATGTACTGTTAACACATCTTCTCCACACATATTGGCTAATTTATTTCTGGCTTGAACAGCATTTTTACCTTTTATATAGCAAAAAAGAAAAAAATGACGAAAATGCTGTTTATTGCTCTCCATATTTAAAAGGGCACCGTCCAAAAACTACTGCGAAGAATCAGCTGCACTTTTTCACACTCAAGCCTTGCTATATCAGCTCTTAAAACATAAAATGATTTTGCGGTTTAAGTATGAAATTGGGTACGAAAAATGCAATTAAATCCTTTGTCAGGAAAAAACGAAATTACTTTCCGAACAACCTAATATTTACAGATAATGCTTAAACAACTGTTTTGGAAAAAACATAGAAAAGGCGATTTATTTGTTGCAGATATTTTTATTATAAGAAAGAAAAAATAGAATGGCATTTCAATTTTTTAAATCTGTTCTCATTGTAATTATATTTTTTTAAAATCATATTACCTAATAACATTATATTATTTTATAACTATCAGAATCTGCATTAGAATTTTGGATTATTTGTATTAATTTATTCTTTTAAATTTGATCGATTTTCAAATTTAAATTAATTAAATTTTATCAAAATTCAATCGTTATATACTGCCAATTTTTAGAATTGGACATACTAAAATTCTTATTAGTTATTTGCCATTTGCAACAGTAGAATGGAATCTAATGAATAACATATGCTTTTCTAAGCATAAAAAAATAAAAAGCTTATAAAATAGTTTCAATGAACGAATGATTGTTTGAAAGTTAATAAAATTCAGATTGAAATACAAATCATCAGTACTATTTTTAATATTTTTACATTATAAACAGATTTATGTAATTATGATTACATCTCATCATCATATTTGAAATTTTCGGGCCGCGGTGGCCCTGTGGTAAAGTCTCGGCTTCGGAACTGGAGGGTTTCAGGTTCGAGACTCGATTCCACCGAAGAACCGTTGTGTGAGGGGGTCTGTTGCACGTTAAATCTGTCAGGCCAAATGTCCTCCCGCTGGTGTGGCGTGGTGTGGAGAGGGGGTGCCAGTTCAGGTGTCGTCCTCGTCATCTGACCGTGGTTCAAAATTACGAGGTCCGTCCCAAAATAGCCCTCGTGTTGCTTTAAACGGGACGTTAATATAACTAAACTAAACTAAACATATTTGAAATAGTTATGAATGAATCGACATCTAAAATATATTATCATAAATATTTTGTGGCCTGCTTGCGAATTGGCAAATATAATGAAAAAGGAATGGAAAAAAAGTCTGTCCATTTCAGAATATCATTCCTCTTTATCTGAAATCGAATACAACCCGAGGTGAAAAATTCTGTAATTCTTTCTATTGTGTAACTAGACCGGAGCCCCAACCAGACCCCCTTCCATCGTGGGTTGTGCCCTTTTTCTTGTAACACTGAGTCATTTCCTGTATTTCCACTCGTCACTTTAGCTCTGCGCATGCGTTAGGCTTCTCAATGAGCGGGAAATTGAGTTTCATTTCACGACTCATTTTAGGTCGTAGTCGTTTTGTTTTTAACTGCTTTCCCATTGATTTTCTGATTATTTTTTCCCCTCCATGATGTGAAGTAAAAGAAATTATTGCGGAACTTTCTAACATCGAGCTTCAAAACATATTAAAATTAGTTCTACAGCAAGAAAAATTGAATTGTTTGATCACTGAAGATCAAAACCTAGAATTTTCTAAGGAGAGCTACGATGAAAAGTTTTGTCTTTCTCACAGGTATTTGGCTTTTTAATTTTCACCTCTCTCAACAAATTTATTAATATAATATTGAAATCGAGTTTCTTTTCCGAGAATAGAATGACATTTATTGTTTTTATACATTTACTAATACTTAAGTTATCGATTATGTAGCGTAATTAATTGAAATGTGTACTTTTGTATATGACTCTGAATTTTTTTTGTTTAATCTTAAAAAATTAAGTTAATAATTAGTATTGAATCAGATAAAAAATGCTAAAAGAACATTAAGTTCATTCATAAAGATTTATGTAAATATATATAACCTAAAATCTTTCAAGAAATATTTTTAAGTGGTTGAGAAGGAAAATTTTTCTTCAATTTTAAAATAACCGAAACGTAATTTCGATAAATTTAAAGATTCTATTTTAATTCAAATGATTTGAAATTTTTTAATGCTTGAAATGTATTTTGTTAATTTCCTCTTAATTAATCGAGTAATTTGTGCTGTCTTTCACTGGCAAGCTTAAAGCTCACTTTTGCCAAAGACACGGCACGCCAGCTGTTAAAAAGAATTCCTAGAATCCATTTCTTATCTCTATAAAATTATCGTTGTTTTATTCAGCGAGAAATCAGCTTCCCCATTAAAAAAATAAAGGTCATTTGCACAACAATTTTGATTTTGAACTTTCTTCGAAAACCTTTTAAATCTGTGATCCCGGCTAATGTGAAAATTCTAGAAATTATAATTCTGGTCCTGGAGGATGTGTTTCTAAAGGCCTTATCACATGGGGAAATTTCGTCAGCACTTTTCCGTTTCTACCCTCAAAAACCGGCCAAGCAAGTTTCATAACCGACAACTTTTTCTAACCAGGTAGAAAATGCCATCCGAAATATTGTCCGCAAACGAAATTCAACCAATCATGTGAAACTTTGAAGTGACGCCACACAAGTGACGTCACTTTCGTTGTCGTTTGATGACTGAAAGTGCCGATGATATTTTTCCGTGTGATATGGCCTTAAAGCGAAATCACAACAAAATCTTCCCTTCCTTCAGAATGATAACAAAAGGGTGACACCTATTGAGTTTTAATTGAAACGTTCATTGATTCGAATATGTGCATCTTATCACTGCTATATACTGAGATATTTCTTCATAGTTAAAAAAATATGTAGTGTATAAAAAAATGATTGAATTATAAATGATCGTAAGTATATGCTTAAAATTTAAACTGATATTTTTTATGCATCCCCCAAAACGTCATTTCCAACATTGTGAAGAAAAAATAGCTTTATTGATCTATATTATCTTATCTAAGAATACCAATTTTTTTTCGCAAACAGTTCATATTTAATATATTTTTAATCTAAATTAATTCACTTGAAAGAAAAGTGTTTTGTGCATTAAAAATAATTAAATGTGTAATAATAAGCATGCATATTTAATTTGTTAATTTATGTATTTCTTAATTGAGGAAATGAAATGGTTTTTTTTCTCTTACACATTTAGGAAAACAATTCTAATAACTCTAGTTAAAGGAAAATTTATTTAAAAAACTGCATACAAATTTTCTATAATTTCATATCTGAAAGAACACAGTTCTTAATATCGATTCGAAGCTTTATAAAATATTACCACAAATGATGTATTAATTATTGCATTTTATTTCGAAAAAAGTATGTTTCTTTGCAAAGGCTAGATAATAATGTCAAAATGTATATTAAAGAAGGATGTTATTCTGTAAATTGTACAAATTGGTCTTTTTATTATAGTTGAATACATCAAAATTTATTTTATTTCAAATTGTATTCATTTTAATAGTATTTAACAATTGTAACCGTAATTGTTTTCCTCAGCCCTCTAGCTGCCGCTGCCATGAACAATCAGTCCTTGTCTTAAGGCCTTATCACACGGTGAAATTTCGCCAGCACTTTTCCGTTTCTACCATAAAAAAAAAACTGGTCGAGCAACTTTTATAATCGACAACTTTTTCGAACCAGCTCGAAAATGTTGTCGGAAATATTGTCCGCAAACGAAATTTAACCAATCATGTGAAACTTTGAAGTGACGTCACTTTCCTTGTCGTTTGCTGACGGAAAGTGCCGAGGATATTTTGCCGTGTGATAAGGCTTTTAGAAGCGACTGTAAAGCATAATGTAATCCCTGAGTATTATTTTAATGCATATATGTTAAATGTTATTGTCCCTAAATAATTTTGTCCCAGTATTAATCATGTCTTCAATGCCATTAAATGTATTTTAACTTAATTTATTGGCATGGTTTATTGATTTCAATAATCTACCCTGACATGATTAAAATTTTGGCGCCCTTTCGGTCAAACAATCGTGTTATGTAACAATAACAAAAAATACCTGCATTACCATTTGGTCTTTACCAGTTGAAAATGGTAGTGAGCTGATAGAACTGCATATGAATTTTAAAGCCTTATCACACGGCAAAATATCGTTGGTACTTTCCGTCAGCAAACGACAACGAAAGTGACGTTACTTCAAAGTTTCACATGATTTGTTAAATTTGGTTTGCGGACAATATTTTTGACGGCATTTTCTAGCTGGTTAGAAAAAGTTGTCGATAATGAAAGTTGCTTGACCGGTTTTTGAAGAGAGAAACGGAAAAGTGCTGACGAAATTTCAGCGTGTGATAAGGCTTTTAAAGAAGATAAAAATTTGATTGCAATTTTGATAAGAGAAAATTGCATATGTCATCTTTAAGAAAATGTCTTAATGTTTGTATTACTTAAAATTCTTTACTTGGAAAAACTCATTTGATCAAACATTCATTATTTATAATAAGTAAAATTGCATCCTTTTTTTTCTAGTCTAGACTATTATTGAATTTTTTTATAATGCAATTCATATTACAAAATTTCCCTATAAAATATTTAAAACCTTAAATAAATTTTAAATAATTAATCAATTATAAATTTTAAAAATAGTTCAAAATATTTTTTCTTTTGTTTCATTTTAGACTCATTACTTTTATGCTATTTCCATGAAGAAAAAAATTATTGCTTTCTTGTTTAACATATCTAAGATATTGACAAATTAAAGTTTAGCAGTGGAGTATAGTCGCTTAGAAAGAAAAGGAAAAAGATATTTTGAACTTGCTCAAGAAATATATAGTGCAACTCTTGGTAAGATATTATATATAAATATATATAATAAAGGATGTGTTTTATAAAATTTTCCATCTGGATTATGTTTATTTCAATATATGAATCAAAGGAACTTGCCTTACACGATAATAGATTTTTTCTTGCAAAGTGGCAGATAATTACATTTTTATATGATTCATTAATATAGATATTACATAGTCATTCATTGGAATCACTAATAGAGTTCTAAAATGACAAAAATTACAATATTTATTCTTATTTCAGGAAAGTACAGCTCTATATTTTCTTTAGTTAGGATGAAGAAATTTTATTTTACCAATATGAATAAAAAATTGGTTCACTACATAGAAGATGTTAGGTTGCTTTATTTAATCTTTTTCTCAGTAACTTATTAAAAAAGCATTGAATTTTTTTTGTTTCTAACACTAATGGCCTATTTTAAACAGTATATGCGCAGAAAAAAATGGTTTAAAAATTGTATATTTGATAAAGTTCACACGGTAAAGAGTAAAAGAGGATCCATAATTTAAAGGGGACTAGTTATAGGCTTCTTAATAACCATTAGAAATGAATGTAAAATCTCATACATGATATATAAGTGAATTAAAAAAATTATTGATATATTCGAATGTTTTGGCACTTATGTTTATTCATAATTTCCTTTTACAGATGCAGCGGCCTTAAAATAGCCAGATACCCAAAAGGAAATGCTTTCTGAGAAACGTGACAGCGTTTTGGCATTAACTTATGAAAGCGACGGTTACAGAATAACGAAAAATGTCAAAAAGCCTGGATTGTAAAAAATAATTTTTATATCTGAAAAAAAAAATTAATAAGAATAAATATTAATAATGTCCGCATATGCTTTATTCATTTACTTATCGTATTCTTAGGATTTTTTTCTAAAAAACGTAACTTTAAGTGTACTAAAGGCCTTACCACACGGTGAAATTTCGACAGCATTTTTCCGTTTCTACCCTCGAAAACCGGTCGAACAAATTTCATAAACAACAACTCTTTCGAACCAGTTCGAAAATGTTGTCGAAATATTGTCCGCAAACGAAATTCAACCAATCATGTGAAACTTTGAAGTGACGTCACACAAGTGACGTCACTTTCGTTGTCGTTTGCTGTCGGAACGTGCCGACGATATTTTACCGTGTGATAAGGCCTTAACTTTATAAACTAATCCATATTATTTAGCTATCAAAAGATAAAATTGAATCTTTAAAAAATAATTATTGCAAGACTTTTTTTTTTTCTTTCTTTACAGTATAAATATATTTTTAAGGCTGATAATGCAAGCTCTCTACTCACTTGATAATTCGTATCAATTTTTCTTTCAAATTATTTATATTTAAGAAAATGTTTTTGAATTCAAATTTATGTGGAATCAATATATTTTTTTGGAAAAATTTATTTCTATTTTTCTGATAAAAATTATAATTTATAAGAACTTTGAAATATTTAAAATGCATATATTTTTAAAAGAAGGCATTTTCAGAAAATTGTTTAATACCATTGAATACTTTTCATTATTTTTTAAAAAAAGTTCTCAACCATTCTAGTTCAAATATTTTTGACAAATGGACTAATGAATACTTTTTTAACATTTTGTATTGTACTGTTAAAATATTTATTTTTTAATTTGGATTTGAATAGAATTTTTAGTAGCAAACAAGAACTTCAAAAACCTTTAATATGCGTTATCATTACACTTTAACACTCAAAGCAAGGGTATATTGTAAAAATGGGAGAAAAACTTTAGTCAAACTTTAATTTCCAATGAACGTACCTAATATATCTTTAATTCGTTTGCAGTATTTTGTAAATCTTATTCAAAATACTTATAATTGATTTATAAAGCTCAAAGCACACTGTTCTTCATAAATAGACTTGGAGAACAATTTTCCTGCATGTTTCTAGGAAGTTTTAGCAGTTTTTAAAGTAGAATAATTGAAAAAGTTCGGAAGTCTACATATTACTAATTCTTTCTTTCCTTAAAGAAAATTTTGTATTTCATAATTTCTTTAGGTTGAAAAGTGTCTAAATTATTAATACAGAAGACATTATACATAAAAACTATAAAGTGTAATACAGAAAAACTGCACTGGATTTTATTTGGAAATTGTGTTATATAACACCAGCGGGTGACCGAGCTCCGCTCGGAGAAAACAGGTATCGAAGCTAACTCGAAGATTTAAATTTTCAATTGTGATTTATCAAAACAATACATGCCATAAGAAAATTTGTGAAACCGTTGGTGAAAAGATAACCGGTTAAAGTGCACCATTGTAAACTATTCTAAACAAAGTTAGAGTTTGGAAAGGGAACTATTCTATACAAAGGTAAAGTAAAGGTAAAGATTGAAGTGTGTTGAAGTTCAATATTTTTGACAAATTTATTTAGAAAAACCAAACATATATACATACATAAGAAACATATTATAAACCTTTAACAACATAAACATAAAACTTTATTAGTTCGCCATATTCGCTATAGATGGCAGCACGTTACCGCTTGAAAATTTAAGTAGCCATTATGGCGCACTAATAAAGTTTGAAAATATCCTATCTGTAACTCCGAACTGCTCGACCGTAGCGCTTCAAAACCGGCGCCAATCGATTCCTCGTGGCCAAAAACCCCAGACCCCCAAGTTTACCGGAGTTTATTAATTCCGGGGCGATTTTCGATTTGGCAACCATTCCTCGTATTATAGTATTAGATAGATAGAAAAACTGTATTGCAGAATATAGGAAAACTATTATTTAATATTGGGAAGTTATATTGTGTAATAATAGAGCCTAATATTGAACAATAAAACAAAAATCTAAAATTTTACATTGTTCAATATTGCGCAATATTGTTTTTTCAAATCTTACTATATTATACACTAGCCGCCTTTGGCGACCAGCTGGTTCGCCATGAGTAATGGGTTCTAACATTTTCAATTAAATCACATATTCCTTAGCCTTGAAGCAACTCCGGGCATTGATTGGCCTGAAATTATTATTTTCTTTGAGATGATGGACGGAAAGGTCTAAAAGAAAGCGTTTTCCTAATAATATTCTTTAATTTTATAAATCAGTCAGTTTTAATTTTTGATTTAAAAGACTGATTGATGTAGCAACTTTTATTTAAAATATTAATAAAAATATTTTGTAAAATATGGGTGACAGAGCAAAGTATGAAGAAATCTAAAAATCATTATTCATAAATGCATTGTTTAACTCAAACTTCATAAAATGTAATTATTTACTTCTTTTAGATCAAATTAATAGCATTAAACAATATGTATGCCTATTAATAATATTTTACAAATTGGCCATTGGAAAGGAATTTGAATGCATATCCTGTATAAATAAAGATAATTTATTCAATTAATGATTTAAATATTTCAAACGATTATAGAATCCTTTGCCTTGCATTTTTTAAAGAAAATATCACATTTTATATTTATTTTATTTTATCACGTGCTAAAAGTTGCATTTCTTCAGATTTAATTTGCGATGATAGTTTTTTTAATTTTTTTAATTTGAACTTCCGTCAAAATGATGGCAACACTGTGAAAAAAACTAATTTTTTCAATTTGACGTGCTCTTACAGATTTTATAGAAACCTTAGCTTTGCATTTATTTTTTTAGAAACTATCACATTTTATAATGAAAAAAAAAATATTGAATTAATGATACAGATATTGCAAACGATAATAAAAATATCCCATTAAGTCGGATTCCAATGCATATCCTGTCTAAATTCGATCAGATTTACCGTAAAGAAGATTTATTGAAGTAATTATTTAGATATTGCAAACGATCATACAATCCTTTGCTTTGCATTTATTTTTTTAGAAAATATCACATTTTATATTTGTTTTATTTTATCCAGTAACGTGTTAAAAGTTGCATTTCTTTAGATTTATTTTGCGATGATAGTTTTTTTATTCGAACTTCCGGCATTCTTTTATTTTATCCCGTCACGTGATAAAAACATGGTTAAAATATTTCTTTAAAAATTCGTTAAAAATAGAAGCTTGCGTTATAAATTAAAAAAACTGATACCGTTAGAAAGCTAATTTTTTAATCTTTAAATTGATATAAAAATCATGTTTGTGAAATAATATTTTCGGAAGTTATAAAGGAAAAACGTTGAAATTTCGCTTAAATTTTAATTAATTCATATTCTAATTAAAAATTCGAAAAAAGGGCTCCTAGGTGCACATTCCCGACCTCCAAGGTATACATGTACCAAATTTGGTAGCTGTAGGTCCAACGGTCTGGCCTGTAGAGCGCCAACACACACACACATTGAGCTTTATTATAAGTATAGATTATAACAAAAGTCACATTTTGAATTGATCAATGTTATAAAGAAATATTATACAATAATACTTTTTCACATTTTGCAATATTATGCAACAAAAATCTTACATTTTACTCTGTTTCAATATTGTAAAACAACATACAATATTGTTTTTTCACATTTTTCAATATTATACATTTTTATGTACTACTTTGATCTACTACCAAATACCTCTTTATTAGGTAGTAGATCAGAAGAAAGTACAAAAAATAGATCCTTACTAAATAAAACTTAAGTTCATATTTAGACAAATATGCTTTCGGATTTTTTTTAAAAAAGAAAACACATTATCAGAAACTTATTGTAAGAAAAAAAGACTTTTTCAAAAAATTCTTGCAATAGAGAGTTTATATAACATTTAAGAATAAATTCCTACATCTTTTTATTAGTAGTAAATGTTACGATGATATTTTTCTAATTAATGAAAAAACCCATTCTTAATTATCTTCATGCTCAAATTACTTTATTACAATAAAAATGACTGAATAGTAATACACATTACTTATTTAAGAGGGGAAAAGGCAGTGCTTGAATTTTGTTATTTCGGTATAAAGTAAGTTTCCAAATATTTCATTAAGGTAAATGAATCAATCCCTAGCATTCTTGTTTGCAGAAAAAGTGATATAACTTGTTTTTATTTGCCAACTAAATAATATATTCCAGTAACAATGCTTTTAACTTATGAAGAAAGAAAATGAATCGTCATATTTTGTTGAAAATTTCATCTTAAAAATCAAACATTAAAACTTGGCGAAAAATTTGACTTTGTATATTTTATCATAATATTATTCTATGAAATATTCCTAGTGTGTATGTTTATTAAAAATAGATTTAAAAGTTATTTTAAATAACTTTTTTTATAATCTGTCATTTTCTTGAAACACTATTTTTTAACAACCATATACTGAAAATGATTTTCATCAATCTATATTAGTGCATGTATTTCTTCTAATCGGTTTTAACAAATTGCCTTTCAGTTATAACACTCTGAAATTGTTTGCTTAGAAACAATAATTTGTAAGAGAAAATGCTTTAATCCCAATTGAGAACACCCACAATGAAATCCTACCCAATTCCAATTATGACAGGTCCGCTATGTTGCAACTCAAAAACACCTCCAGTGTAAACAGTAATTTTGGGCCGTTTAAATCGAAAATAGGAAATTCCACACTGTAGTTCGCGAACGAGAATAGTTGGATTCTCACAGCTATTTGAGAACGAAAGATATATTCAGAAAATGGTGACTTGGTCCAGTTCCTACACTTAGATAAGGGATTGGTAACCTGCTGCTCTTTTCATGTAAAGTTGCGGTTGTCTAGTTATTCAAGAAAAATTAATAATGTTCCATCAAAACCTTCAAAAAATATAATCTCTCAACAACTTCTATTAACATAATCGTTAATTATAAATCTCTACGCTTAACTTGACTGTAATGAGATAAATTGGAACTATTGTTTTGTTCTTAGAGATGAGAACCGTAACAATGTTTATCGTCCAGCCAATTGCATTTCATTTTTGTCTCAGCCAAACCACCACAATCTAGAAGTAAGACATCATGACTAGACTCTAGACGTGTTGTCAGTCAGTTAGCCTCGGATAACACTGTTGACCTTACATTGCCTGAATTTTAATTTAATCGCTTGCTGTCTTTGCGTGTCTATTGGCTAGTGGTTTCAAGAAGAAAATGATTTAAAAGCGAATTATCTTCTAAGTTGTTTGTCGTTTGAGATTGAAAAACTCTTCACACAATAAAAAGCCAAATTTGGAGAGACACTTCACTACAAAACATTCCCAGTTTTGCTGGTAAATGCTCTAAAAGAAAAAAAAATTAAAAAGAGCTCTAAAAAAAGCCAATCAAATTCCATGCTAAATAACTGGGAGCAATCTTCCAATAATGTAAATCTGGTAAGCTTTGTAGTATCATCAGAAATTGTAAAGAGAGGGAAACTATTCACAGAGGGTTAGTACATCAAAGATTGTTTTATACGTGAATCTGTAGAACTGTTTCATGATTTAAAAAACAAAGCAGAAATTATGGAAAAATTCAAAGATTTACGATTATCTGCTAAAACACTACAAGATAGAACTACTAAAATGTCTTCAAATGTAACACATATGCAGGTGGAAGGCATGCAACTGGCTTCTGCCTTATCACTCGCTATAGATGAGTCTAGCGATATAAAAGACACTGCACAAGTTACCCTTTTCTCAAGGTTCAAAAAAAAATTGCTGGGATTACTACCTCTCTGCCAGCAAATTCGTAGAGAAGGTATAGCAAATACTGTTCAAAAATGCTTGGAAGACAGGGAATTAATTATTAATATTAACAGAATCGTTTTTATAACAACTGATGAAGCCAGAAGTATGACAGGAATATATAGAGTGCTAACATCAATTTTTCAGAAGAAAAAATAAACAAACCGCGATTTTCTAACATTTCACTACATAATTCACCAATAAGGGTTTGTGACCTAACATTTCTGGCCGAAATAAATAAGGCCATGAAGTTGGTAACTAAGATTATTTACAGCATTTTGGCAGAAGCACTCTACCATTGCCAGGTCAAAGATTTCCTTGAAGAAATAGATAGCCAATTTTCTGGCTTACTTTTTCTCAATAAAGTACGATGGCTTTCCAGAGGTAACAAATTGCAAAGTTTTTCGTTGTGCTAGAGTGAAATAAAGACGTTCCTCAAAGTTAAAAAAAAAAGTTTAACATTTCGAACTGGGCTACAAAAATTCAATTTCATGGTAGATATCCCAATGAAACTAAACGAGCTAAATCTAAAACTGTAATTAAAAAGGGAACACACCTTACGCTTTGCATGAAGAAGTGGTTTGATTCGAAAAAAATTGCTTCTTATTGTTGAAGACATGGAAAGTGTTAAATTACTTTTAATTTAATTTAAATTACTTTTAATTAATTTTAAAAATCAAAAACAATATCGCGATGAGACTAATGAAACTACTGGCACAAATTACTTCAATATAATTTTAAAAAACCTAAAGAATTTATTTGCTTAGAGATTCGTGCAATTCAAAACAAATAAAAGTACTCTCACATTCAGAGTAAATCATCTCAACACAAATACAAATCAGATTTACACTGAATCATTGAGAATTGATACTGGATCGCTTGAAATACAATTGCTAGATTTGAAATTCAAAGAATTTTGGAGAGGAAATTTCACAGAACTCAACAATTGAACTCATGCTTGACACTTAAAACAGCAAGCAATAAGCCAAATTTAATGAAACTTATAAAAGGCATTAGCCAATGTACTGATTGACATTTCGATTATCTAATTAAGTATTAACTATCTGTATTTGCATTTTTGTATGAATAAAGATTATTCCGTATATAAAGTTATTTATTTTAAATCCTAAATCAAATACATATAAGCAAATATTTTAATGTTGAATCGAAAATTTTTAATGGCTCTTTAAGATATACGACTACGCTGAAAACACTGATATTCGACCACATTGACGATTTTTTTTAAAAAGTGTTATTTCTTGTATTTTAGACTTTTCTCTTTCCAAAACAGTTTGTTTTTTATTAGAAAAGGAATGTCTAACCTATTATCCAGAGAAATCTGAAGTAAAATTTATATTTCAGCTAAAATTTGTCTTTAATTTCAATTTTAATTTCCATAAAAATTATCTGCCATTAACATGATGTCCCAAAAACTAATAGAGGTATTTACGTAAAGATTTCAGCTTGTGTTTTAAATAATATGGGCAATGAAATGAACTCAAAGTTTTATTGTTGGCTGAATACTTTTTCATTTATAGGTGTTTTTAGAAAAATAGTTGCGAATTTATGGAAAAAATGCATATATACGTATATTTTTACCCATAACTTCTTTGCATCTCAAAACATTTCTGACATTTTGGTTCATTTCATGCATCATTATATTCTATAACTTGTGTACAAAGAAAAGTAGGATTGTTGCATTGCAATTTTTTTGTAGAATGTTAACCGTTTTGGTTATATTTCATCAAAATTTACCACAAATTTTCCTATTTCTCAAAATATATTATATTATCAAATTATGTTTTTGTATTTATAGTGTTTATAATTGATAATACATCTAAAAACCAAAAATAGTTTTTAAAAAATCAAATTTTTCCTTCGATCGTAGTCGGAAAACTGGAAAAAAACTGGAAAATTTTATAGACTCTTGCTTTTGGCTCTTTAGTTCATTAGTTATCCGACCCCTTATTTAGATGATCTATTCATTTGGATCCGTTCTTTCTCGAACGACTAATCTCTAATCTGTAGTAAACTTTTCAATAGTATGCGTGTGTGCAAGCTCGACTCAATTTCAACATTTATCCCTATCGGATGTGCGAATTTATCACAAACCGTATTTTTGACAGGTAGAAACGTTTGATTGAGAGGGGCAGCAGGGATAAGTGTTGTCTTTTAAATGTTGAGTTGCATATCAACACTTTTCCCGTCGTGGAACATTTTCAACATGACATTTCTTCCTTCATACAATATATTGTACTAGCAAACTTTTTTTAGTTTAGTGACTAGTTTATTTAGCATAATTATAATATATAAACTAAAATATAGCTTGTAACATTTAATCAAATAACAGAATTGCAAGTCATTATGCACAGAGTTGTTGTCTGTAGTAATTATATAAATATCTTTATTTGCATTATCTAATCCAAAAAAAAACTTTCACTTATTATAATACTTGAATAATTTTTTTTAATCATTACTATATTTAACTGAAACCTAAATTAAAATAAATATTATTTTTCTGATGCAAATTCTTAAAACTTCATTACCCCACATTTCAAAACATTTGTGTAAATAAACTGTAGGTAGACCATAAAAGAAATTTCCCCATTTGGAGGCATCTGCAATTAAATAGAACGAAAAGAAATTCCATAAACCCACTTTAAACGGGAAACAAAGCTTTCATGTGGAAACATATTGATGCTACTAGAAATAAAACATTAAGGTTCCAAAGCTCATGTGGAACATTTTCAACGTGGCATTTCTTCCTTTATACTATATATTGTACTAGCAAACTTTTTTTTTGACATTCAGTTCCCTGTGCCTTCCATAGTCAATATATGTAATTTGGTTGCATATTGCTCATTAATTCACAATTGTCATTGAAAACGAAAATTTTCTTTGCCTTTTTATATTTTAGTTGATGGTCGATAATTTCATGAAGCTTTATTGATTGACTCTATTATTCAGAATAGCCATATTTGGCTATGTTGCAAGAAGTATATTATTAAAATGAAAAATGGCATTTTTTTATGTATATATAGAAATTGTGACATTCTGAAATTCAAGCATTCAATATTTGTATAATGTATTAGTTAAATATCACTTTTGTTTCCATTATTAACTGGAAAATATAGTGATTTCATTTTTAAAAAACAAATTGATTCCTTGCCTATATTCAGATTATCAATAACAGGCTGTAGTATTAAGAATATTCTGAAATCCTTTTTTAAAAAAAGACAATTATATTAATCTTTTGAAATATACTGAGGAAGTTGCAAGTATAAACATGAAATTCTTCATAACATGCTTGCTTTCTCATCAACTAGAAAAATAAACCTTAATTTAAAGAAAAACAGTATTAAAAAAAGTTTTATCCACCGAAACATTTCCTAAGATTTACATCTTAATATATTTATGTAACTGAACATAATCTTGTATTTATCATAAGAAATTTTAAATAGTTCTATGTTTAAAAAATATTGTAAAATACAATCTTTGCAAATTTAAATTGCTAAGAGATGCTATTAAAATGTTATTTTCAAATAAGACTAATTGAACTAATAAAACACTTCATGAAATGAAAATATTTTAAGCGTATTTACAATTGTGTAATAAATTACATATGATTAATTTGTTACAAATGAGCTTCAATCTATATAAATAAAAATGAATGTTTGTCTGTATGTCTCTTATGAGCAGCCGTACCGCTCTTCCGATCACGATAAAACTTTGAATATTTATTACTTGCACTTCCCGGAGGGTTATAGGCATATTAAAATTACTTAATCTATATAAACAAATATGAATGTTTGTCTGAATGTCTCTTATGCTTTCCTAAACCCTACATCCGACTGTGATGAAACTTGGTCAACTTATTGCTTGCATCTACGGGATGGTTATAGGCATAGTATAACTAACTAAAAGAAAAATTCTTATCTCAACCGCATCTATTTACCAAGAATAAATCTTAGAGCGCCGAGGACACACATTAGTTTCAGTAGAAATGCTAAATCCAAGTTAAATGTTAATATTGTATAGCTATTGAACACAAGTGTCATGCAAGTCATTCTAAGAGGTAACAATTTTATTACAGATTATTAGAGAAAATTTAGGGGAGACCAATCTTGGGGGTTTTAAACTTTAATTAAATGTTAGCATTTTTCGCAGTAACTTCCAAAAATATTATAGTAAAAATAATTTTGCACCATCTTAATCTTTTTAAAATTATCTTTTCAACTATATTAACAGTTTTATGGTATAAATATATGTTCTATGTTTAATGAATTTTTAAAGGAAATATTTTAATCACATTTTCTAAAATTAAACTTGAGAATTCCGAACGAATATTAAACGAATCAAGAGACATGATATATAGTTTCTTTCATTACCATTCTGAAAGAACACCAACTTTAAGTTTCTAAAAGAATTCACCCATCTAACCTATAAAAAAGGATATTTGTTCGTATTTTATTTACTGTCGTACCGTTCATCTTATTTCGATAAAAAATTGCCAAATTATTAATTGAATTAACCTAATAATAATATTTTTTGGCGGCAGCAACGCGCAGGGTATTAGTTGGTTATCAATAAAACGTGAATTGAAATATAGTTTTATTTCATGGATTAAAAAGGTTCGTATGGTTAAGGTTCGTATTAAAGGTTTTAATGGTTATCAAGATTTATCCATTAAATAATAAAACTGAATTTGTTTTATTTTTCAAGAAGAAACTCACTTGTATTAACAAAAATTTTAGAAATATATAATATAATATAGTAAACTGAATCTCAATTAAACATTAATAAAATTAGAATCCATATAAGAAAATTGTTTCTTGAATAAAGGCTTGACTTGATTTACAATGAATATAACAATATAGACTTACTCAAAGTGCTATATCTATTTTAACGCTATGATAGCAGAGTAGGAAATAAGTTTTGAGATGAAGTTGTTTTTGCAGTTCACACTTTATAAAATTATGTTTATAAATTTATGTAAAAGTTGTATTATTTTTTTTAAAAATAAAGATGGCCTAGATCATTAAGATTCGGTTATATGTCTTCTATTCATAAGACAGGTTATTTAAGTTTTATAAGTTATTTCATACCTGTTAGTTTATTATCTTTACAAGAATTCAATATGCATTTACTTAAAATTACAAAACAAAAGAGTAATAGAATATCAAAAAAAAATCAACATGTATGAGATGAATAATGATTTTTTTGTTATGTTTTTCCACATATTATGAAACTTAAATATCAATATCACATTACTTCTTCATGCACTATATATTTTATGCATTTCTAAAAAATATATAGGATCCGTTTATGAAATGCAACACAAGAACAAATTTGTAAATTGCAAAAAAACATTTTCAAATATAAGAAAAAGTATTTTTTTTAAAGAAGTCATAGAGGGGGAATCCGTATCCACATTTACAGGCTAACATAACGAAAACGTTTTCCTTCGTGCTCAGCAGGCAATGATTTAACAACTGAGCCGGGAAAAGTGATGAGCCACAATTCAACATTTAAAAGACAACACTTATTCCTGCTGCCCCTCTCGATCAAAACTCCCTGTGGTTTGAGATGGATTCGTACATTAGGGATAAATGGTGGGATTGAGAAGCTAGAGTAATTTCAATTGTGTTAGTCCTCATTTAGGTTGATATGGTCTGGCCGAATTCTAGAAAGCGTTAATACCTAATTTATTTGTTATCTTCTTTCTTGTTTGAACTTTTCATCAAATAAATCTTATTGTCTCTATATCAAAATTATTTGTAAACATATATATAATAATTATTTGATAAAATTTCCAAATAATTACTTATTAAAATTAGTTTTTATTAATTGTATAACTAATAGCCTGTAAAGTTAATTATTATTGAATTGATTCAAATCTAAATTTTAGAAACGTACTCAATTGCTGTGTCAACCCCCCCCCCCCTCCGTGTCAGAAAATTGCTGCTGCCGCTTCTGATTATTAGTAATTTCAATTTCTATTTTTTATTTTTTCTCATCGAAGAGTTTTTGATATTCAATAATAACGCTGCTTGTATAGTATATATTTATCAGATGTAAATTAAAATATTCACCTTCTTATGATAATTTAAATGTTATTTATGATATTACAAATGAAATAAAAAATACGGTGCTATGCATCATTGAAGGTTATTTCTAAACTTCAACTTCGGTCGGGCAAAATGAAACAGGGATATTAGCGCTACCTAGTGATAGCGTCAGTTAAGCGAGTAGCGGTTCTTACCTGTCATTGATTAGTTCTTCTATGTCAAATGCAAATGTTCTCCATTCTCTTCTCATCCAGTTCTCATTAGTGACAAAAACGAAGCTTTCCGCTGCTGATGTAGAATAATTCGGTTCTTTTCTCATCCAGTTCTGGTAAGTTGCAAAAACAAAAGCTTTAACTATACACTTAATTTCTTATATTAGAAAATATATAACCTTTTTCTTTTTTAATTACAAAATTTCAATCCTTTGCTTGTAATTTTCTATTCCGTACCTAGTTGAACGTCAGAGTTGAAAAAAATGATTGTTTTCATCTTATATCTGATGCCTGTCCTTCAAAAGATTTTCAGGTTTATTGGTTAATAAATATAATGCTTAAAAATTATGTAGTGCTTCCTTTGTCAGTATGCTGATTTAAAGCTAACAATACATATGTTGTATTAAATTCTCTCTCTCTCTCTCATAGTTATGATTTATATTTGAATATATATATATATTCTTGTTTGCTGTGCAATTAAATATTTGTGTTCTTACGAACGGAATGCTTCTTTTATATAATTTCGTATATATATATATATATATATATATATATTCAGTTGCATATCCACTGTTCTAACGTTTTGGGAATCCATATGGATTGAGGTAGTGTTTTAGAATTACAACTGCTGAGGAAATATAATAGTTAACAGTTTTCTTTTATTTGAACATTTATAGATTACTACTGTGACATATCTAGAAAAGATATTAGAGATTTAGGTGGATTTTTATTTTTAATAGGCATAATTTGTGGTCTATTCCTGAGTAATTTTGCTATCCGCTTTCAGATTTTTGTTACTGCAACCTTAAATTTTTTGAATAAAAGTACTATTAACTTTTTTAAAGCTCAAATAACCATACTATCTAACCATATTATGACAGAGAACTCAATAGCTTCTTTCATAATATAACATCCAGAATATTTGGAATCCTGAAATATGATAGTTTTTGTTAAAATAAGGATTGTCGATGCTTTTAAAAATTGTTAATTCAAAAATATTTTATTCAATTGGGATTTTTCCATAAATTTTCCCCCTTTATAATACAATTTGTATAATATTGTCATTCAGAAAGATGAGAAATTACACGACTAGGAAACATTTAACCGAGGGAAAAACTTCCTCGTGCAATTTCCATATTTAAAAAGCTATTGATATTTCAATTTATTAATATTTGTTATTCTTTTAAGTACTGTAGAGAAGTACATTATATAAATATAAGATAAGCAATTATTTTATAATTTTTAAAAAGATAATTTATATGAATTTAAATGTTGATTTTTTTTGTTATAGAAAATGCTTTCTTTGTATAATAATAAGATAATTTTGAAATATGTATTAATAATATAGCCTTAAAAATTAAATTCTCGCTTATAAATTATTCCTTTTCTTCTGTGTCAGGGAGTTTATAAACTAATGAAAACAGTTTCAACTTCAGGACAACAATGTAATTGATTGTTGGGAATTAGACAAAATTTCAAAGATGGGATACTAATCAATTTTCATTTTTAGCCAAAATTTGTGCCTACTTAAAATTTTTTGAAAGAGTTTCTGATGAATCAGATAATTGCATTTAAATCTCCTCTTCCAAATAAAATAAATATATAAATAAAAATGTTGATAACTGAATGTAAAATATATATAATTATTTCTTGGGATGAGTTTTAACAAGTCTAAATTCAAAATCTAGTAATATCACTCTAAGATGCATATAAATTATTTACTGGTATTTCCATTCAAGAAAATCTATCACAATAGGGATGCAAGCAAATATCTGCTAGCACAGAGGAATAGATCCACTAGTTTGCCACATCTCTGACTGGATTTTCTTTTGTTTCTATTAAAAATCTTCCTGTTTCTGATTCAATATTCCCAAGTTGAACAGAATAAAACATAAATACATGTGACCATTTTTGTACCTGATTCTGTACCTTAATTTTCTGTAATTTACCCTCATACTTTTCTTCAAAATCAAAAAGGGAAACTCCAATGGATAGGGCAATAAGAAAAGAAAGAAAAAACTTAAAAACAGCTTTAAATGGCAGTCTCTAGGACATAGCAAAAAAAAAAAAAAAAAAAAAAAAACTTTTTTTTATTTATTTTTAAAATTTTAAATAAAATAAATCAAAAATAATTCAAAAAGAAAATGAAATAATCTTTATTTGTGTTGAAACTTCTCAATCTTCTTAGGTAAGTCGTTCTTTCTTAATCTCTTACAAATTAGAAGCTCATATAAATGTTGTAGATTATAAGGTTAGAAATCTAGGCAATTTTTCTTTTCCACTAGTCATAAGCAAATCATGTATAATTACAGAAATTCTAGATCATTTAGAAAATTTTACGTATGATTTTAAAAAGTTAAAGATACAGTGCAGTTTATATGCGACTTATTAACGACCCTTTTGGAAAATTCTGAAGTTAGCTCACAAGCATTTAATTATTTCTAGGAACTAATAAATATACATGCAGGTATTTATCTGATATATTTTCATCTTTATACTATTGTACCATCTGTATATAAATTCCTAAGACAAAGTGGATATTTAGTTCTGCCTCATTCAAATATAATAAATCATCTATGTTCAAAGTATAGTGTAATCCCACAAATAAATGCTTTTGTTGTATCTATATAAATAAGAATGAATAGCCAAATGTGTTGCTAAGAACAAAACTCTAGAATAGCTCAACAAATTTTGTTTTCATGTTTTTGTTAAGGCATAAAAAAGGTTCTTATGGAGAGAAAAAATTTTAAAATTGCAAGGATAATAGTAAAAACACAACCTTTCTTTTTCCATAGAACAATACCAAATAAAAACAATAGAAATAGTAAGTTATTTTTAAGACATTTATCTTGCATAAAATTCAAGATGACTTATTTTCCCTCTGTATGAATTAAATTAGCAGCAAGGTAGAAAATCTGGTTCTCTATAGCTAATTATTTAATGAAATTTAAATGTCCAAGATTTGAATCGTAACGTAAATTTATTAGATACATACTTTGGGGTGTTAGTTTTCTTCTTGTTTTTCATGGGTATATTTTTATTTTATTAAAGTTTTTAAAACTTTTTCCAGAAATATTTTTAAAGCTTAAAATTAAATTAATCATTAGCTCATTTTAAAGATTTTGATTATTTTTTATTATAGTGGCAGGTAATACATATATTTTATATAAGTTAACATATAATTGTTTACTTCACAAATTACTTATGAGCTGTCAAATGTAATATTTAATATAAAATTTAAATTTTGCACCAGATAATTCTAATCAAAAAGATTTACTTCCACAGTTTTTGCTTTTTCACATTAAGAATTGTTTTCATTTAATAAATTTTAATTAAATCTGTAAAAACAGTAAAAAAACACATACAAGTGAAAAAAAAAATCATACACTATTAGAATCATAACATTTTATTTTCAAAGAAATTAAAAAAATACATTTGTTCTCAAATTTTATTATACGTTTCATACTGACAAATGAAAATAATTATAATATTAAATCAAGTAAAATACAAATTTATAAATAACGTTAATTACAATACTAAAAGAGAATAAAAAAAAGTCAAGTAACTATTTAAACTGATATTATTTGTTATGGTTGAAATTTAAGTAAGATTTTCCCTGATAAAGAACATGCACAACATCTTTATACTTGGGCACTAGAAGCAAAAGCTTCAGAATCATGACATGCAAGTTACACAATCACCTTTATATTCAAACAATTTTGTCTTTCTCCTACAAATATTTAAATGTCTGTTTTTGTACAACAAAAAATAAAGAGACTAGTTGTTCTATTTGTTGGATTACACTATACTTCGAACATAGATGATTTATTATATTTGAATGAAGCAGAACCAAATATCCACTTTGTCTTAGGAATTTACATGCAGATGGTACAATAGTATAAAGATGAAATTATAACATCAGATAAATACCTGCATGTATATTTATTAGTTCCTAGAAATAATTAAATGCTTGTGAGCTAACTTCAGAATTTTCCAAAAGGGTCTTTAATAAGTTGCATATAAACTGCAGTGTATCTTTAACTTTTTAAAATCATACATAAAATTTTCTAAATGATCTAGAATTTCTATAATTGTACATGATTTGCTTATGACTAGTGGAAAAGAAAAATTGCTTAGATTTTTAACCTTATGATCTGCAACATATATATGAGTTTCTAATTTGAGAGAAATTAATAAAGAATGACTTATCTTAGAAGCTTGACAAGTTTCTACACAAATGAAAAAAAAATTCTTTTTGTATGATACTCCATGTATTTGATTTAAAGTTTTTAAATTTTAAAAATAGATAAATAAAAAAAGTACTTTTTTTTTTTTTTTTGCTATGTCCTGGAGACTGCCATTTAAAGCTGTTTTTAAGTTTTTCATTTCTTTTCTTGTTGCCCTATCCATTGGAGTTTCTCTTTTTGATCTTTAGGAAAAGTATGAGCTTAAATTTGGGAAAGTTGAAGGTACAGCATCAGTTAGAAGCCTAAAAAAATGTATAATTCTTCAGAGATAAAAAATATGTAATTTATTAAAAGTTGAAATCGAAAAGGGAATAAATGTTTTTTCATTCCCTGAAACCTCTTGAAAAAAAGTGCACATGTATTAAAGGTGACAGAACAGGAAGCTACAGGGTCAATCCATTTAATTGAGCTAAAAATAAAATAAGGGTAACCGAAAGTCCATCGCTAGTGGTCTCGCATCCCCTGTTTAAGGGTTAATTTTAAATTAAAATGTATTAAAAGCATTTAAAAAAACAAATACACATTCCCACTCTCCATTGTAAATCTATGCCATATATATATACTTTAAACAATTTATTTCCTAATTTTTAGCTTAATTTAGCCTATATTAATATCAATAAAAAATGTTCTCTTATTTCCTGAACACTTTTCACTTTTTCTGTTTAATTCACTCGACTGAAGCTCTGTAAAAAGGTTTTTAGGTCGGCAGTTCCGACACTCCCAGCGAAAAGATATATATAAAAAAAATCAGTCCAATCAAATTCATCCTTTTAAAAGATCCCTGTTATTTCCGTACCTGGATTGACACAGGTGAAAAGAAACCTGGTGGAATCTTGCTGTATATAAGCTCTGAGAAAAATATTCCTCTCTCTCTTTCAACTTTTCCTCTTTTCTGTTTCGATGTGCTCGTCGCCGCTGTTAATACGTAAATTATGACACCCAGGATGCAATGAAGCAACCTTAAAAATTTCAGAGTCTCTTCTCTCTGTCTTCAGCCACGATTCTGCTTCAACAATTATATGCTTACATACATACATTGCATTTTTAAAAATATATTTCCATATTTATGTTATTTTTAATTGGGCATAAAATGATAGAAAATTTTACTTATTTAATATAGTTTAATTTCCAAGTGAAATTTATATTCAGAAAGGCATAGAAACTTTAAAAAATCAATTTTGGAAATTTGCGATCAATGACTGCATTGTATGCATTAAAAAAATTTGAACCAAAACATTTAAATTAAATTATTTGTTAGAAAAACTAGTTTTATTTACAATCTGTTCACACTTTACTTAATTTAGAATGTAATTTTGTTTCATGTTTATATTCTATATACATTTTTGAATCTATTATTCTTTCCATCAAGTATTGTCAAAGAGGTTACTCTAATTTATTGTATCCACTGCATTATTTTTATATTTGTTTGATAAATTAATTGTCGCATTATAAAAGAATGACAGTTTATAAACTGTGCTTTTTCGTTATGTGCTAACAGACAATACTATGTACTTTTGCACTTAGATTAAAGATGCACTGCAGCTTTAATCTGTTTGCTGTCAGATTCTCATAATAGATTGTGAAGATTCTTGTAATGAAGTATACATTTCTATTGCATACAATCTTTGAGATAAATATAGCCTAATTAGTAAATTACATTTATCTATTAAGAAAGAGATCCACGCAATGACGATTAGAGAATGACTTTAAATTTATTTAAACGTGGTTACATCTCGTAACCAAAACGAAAAGTAAAAACATACTTATCGAATGACGCACATCTACTTGAAATACGCACAACGACAACCAACATCTCAAAAGTTCAGTCGACCTTTTTTTCTAACATTTGACTTCTTATTTATATGTACGGCGATAAACAAAAATTAATCTTCTTCAATGATACGCAAATAAGAGTCATCTTATTAGCATATCGTTTTAGATTTCTGCTCTTGTGTGACTGCATTGAATTAGCTGGATTCGAAAGTTTGAACCCGATTGCAGGTGCTGCCGATATAAATAGGAGAATTTTGACTTATTCCCTACATACAATATCCATAAGATTTTCTTTCTTTTCAGATTCCATAGTGACTTTGCAGAAGATTTGCTTGAAAATCCCATTCCGCCTAGGAGTTTCCTTTAAAAAATGGCTGAACCAGTCTATAAACCGATTCGTGTCGTGCCATCACTTTTGCACTTTTCTTCGGTAAAAGTTGCCCTTCCATTGTTCAAAGGCTTTGATATTGCAACTTGGAAAATCATCTTGGAGGAAATGATGCAATCAAATCCTCCAAGACTTAATGGAGCCTTGTCTGGAAACCCTGAGGTAAACAGAGCTAAGGGAAAGTTGATTCAAATTCCTGCACACTTAAGACTCGGAGTAATGGAGACAATAATGCGCCTGAATACCGCTGTTGAACTGTGGCGTGCGGAGTATGCAATTTTTACGCATTTCAGGAATGTGAATGACGCAATTTGTTGGAGAGCTGATGGAACTATTCACAGATTGAATACTGTTGAGCAACTGAAAAATGTGCTTCGGAATGAAGATAAAGAAAAGGTTGTGCAAGTCATTCTTAACGATGATCTTAAAATAGATCAGAGGTTTTATTTGGCATGTTTGTACTCTAACGTCCCAGTGTCTTAAATTCAGTTATTAGGAAGAGAAAGGATGATTCCGATAAAATAAAGCGACCCGAAAAAGAAAAATGAATCATCCGCTTACTGGCCAGAAGTGGATACTTCAGTACACCACTTTTGTAGCGCATGATCACTTTTCTTTTAAATCTCACAATAACCTACATATGATTATTAAGTGTTACAAAATTACTTTATAAACATGGTACTGAAATCAGTGATTTCTGTCTACTTTTTGTGTGTTATTTATTGGTTTGTCAAAAACTGTTTTTTTTACTTACTTTTTGACAAATGAAAGAATAATTATACATTTCATTGTATGTATAATAATTTTAGAAATGTATAAAATTCAAAAATTTATATGAATGTTATAATGCTGTGTTTTACTATCTCGGGCACTATTTTGTGGTCAAAATTAATTATATATACCACAAAGAATTGTATATACTCATTTTTTAGCTATCATGTGATTAGACAGAGACGGACATCATTTTGGAAAGCTTAGAATTCTTAGAAAATTTCAAAGAAATTGCAATTGTAAAAAAAAAAAAAAAAATGACTTTGAGGGTATTAAATTTTTTGGCAAAAGCATTTTTTTTTTCCAGATTTGATATCCAAGAAAATAAAAATATTTTCTTCTTTTTATTCAATTTCCTACAAAAAACAAGAAATGTGAAAAATAACTTTTTTTTCTCTCTTTCTCAATGTATTTAAAAGCAAGAAAAAAAATTGTTCTTTCCATCAAAATTTATCAACCAATGAATTGAAAACATTTATACATATAAAAAACACTAGCACAGTTTTAATTTCTTTAGTGAGATGAAAATGAGATTAAATGTTCTCTAAAAAAATTTGATTAAATCAGTATTTCATTTTCTCCCCTTTGCAGCACGAAATAATAAAAATATTAACCTCGATAATTTCTTGAATTAAATTCTGTCCTATTCTATTATATTTGTTCATTGAAATGCATTAGTGTTTTTTATAGAAAGTGTGGTATTTTCCTCCTAACCCTAGTAGCACCACAATGCTGTGTAGTATTTCTGTGTATCAATTCTGAGTGTATTTCTGTGTATCAATTCTG
>JAPMOQ010001879.1:2084245-2096987 GCA_026543055.1 Argiope trifasciata | reverse complement strand
AGTGTATTTCTGTGTATCAATTCTGAGTGTATTTCTGTGTATCAATTTTGTGTAACAACATTGATCAACGTTGTGATGACAGTATGTTTAATTTTGTATTTGATATTATGGTACGACCTATTACTTTTATTTTAATATGTTTTCAAATGACCAGACAATTTATATTTTTGTTCATATCTTGGCTTGTTTTTTTTTACCCCTGTTTTAAAAAATATATCCTCTTTTATTGATAAAAGAATTTATATTGCTTTGTATGTTGAAAATAAAATAATGTTAAATTTAAATGAACTAATTAGATGTAGTTATTTATATATTGAAAAACGTCATATTTCATTTGCAATTCCATAATTTTATCTTGTCTGACCAATGCTTATTATAATAGAGAATAGTTTAATCAAATTCTGTTTTGACCTGGAACAGATACATAAAAGTAATCTCATTGCTTTAAACTGCTGTGTTGAATTTAAAAACAAGAAATTTAAATTTTCATATTATCATAATTTTTCAAAGAATGATTGAGGTACCTTTTTCTCTGTAAAAGGACAAAGAGAAAATTGTGAGATTTGATTACTAAGGTTATTTGAAAATTAATATGTGTTCGAAAAAAAAAACTTATTTATTTGCATGAAACATTGCTTATAAATTCCGCAGGAAATATTTAAATATGTTGGAGGATTTCGTTATATCTCTGAATAATTTTTCCTTTCATTTTTTATATATTATGAATGGAAAGACAATTTATAACTTTGGGTTTCTTTTGAAAATATTTGAAATAAAGAAAGACAGGTAATAATTAGTTTATTATGGAAAAATCTTAATATTTTTATTTAAAAAAAGTGTCTAATGGAAAATATTTTTTCAGTTTCCAAAATATGGAGGTTTTTCGAAAAATGAATTAGGATTAAAGTTTAGTCTCGCACAACTTATTGGTGATGAGAAAAAAGTTGGGTAGGATATTGGTTAGTCAGTAAGCTAAGATTGATTAGAAGTGATAAGAATCCATTTTCCCCACTGTAGCAATTGGAACCCTAAGGCTGGGAAGGAAAAGGAGTGAAAAATGCTGTTTGTTTTCTGAATTCTCACTCATATGAAGCTGATATTTTTTGAAACGATATTTTGTCGAATAGAGATACATTTTAGAGAAGCCATACTTAGAATAATTAGGCGCTCGGAGGGTTAACTTCAGATAATTATCATTCTTTGGGATAATTATTTTTAACTCTCCCTAACAAAGATATTGCACAATCAAAAGACATGCAGTGATGGAAAAAGAACAACTAATTGATAAATCACTAATATTAATTCCTAAAATTTGCTGCATTGATATAAAATACGAATTTTCTTGCTATTATAAACATCTTTCAAAAAATAAAATTATAGTAAAATTAAGTAAAAATAATGATGAATTTATAATCAAATTTGACTATTGAACAATATTTTAAGATCTGTTCATCATCTTTAAATGAACCAACTGCTAAAGTTATTTTGAAATCATATATGTGGATAATACACTAAAGGGTAATAACAAAATTATACTTATGATCGCTATTCTGATAAGTAAATAATTTCTTATTCAAAATAAAGTTAATTCTTTGCAAAATTTTGAATTTCAACAATAAATTTGTTTCAATTAAAAATTATTTTAGAAAAATAATTCTGATTTAAAAAAAAATTGTTGTTGTTAGTTGATAGTTAATATTTTTCAGTTCCTCAAACTAAAAGGAACAGTAAGTTGTTTTAAAACTAAGAAGCAGCGTTAAGAAGTATGGATAGGCTACTAAACATATGCAAATCATATTTGCTTAAAAATATTTTTCCATAGGTTTGACACTTGTTAAAAAATAACATCAAAAACTGCTTAATTTGGAAACAAAAACCATTTAGTTAAAATTTTAACATAAATTTTTTAAGAAATCATTTAGAATTTGAAAATATGAAAATTGAAGAAAATTAAAATTTCGTTTGAACTATAGCATTTTCCCCCCTTTAACAATTCTGCGTAGTTATAAAAGAAGGGCATAGTGTGCATTCATTATTTCATGTGGCCTAAAGATTGGTTCGTTTTCACTTTCTCCAATTCAAAAATAATAATCAAAAAATTAGAATTAGAGATTTTGATGAATTTTAAAACTAACTTTCTCTCAGTTCGATAAACTTGTGTGGAACTAGGCAACCTCTCTGCCAATGAGCCCGATAATTCAAAAACTCTGAGCTAGTCAGATAAAATTTCGTCTATCAAATTTTGAGCGAAACTTATTCAGAGGAGACCTGAGTACCCTGCAATTCGAATGTAAGCTGACACGATAATGCAAAACAAAGAGAGTAAGATGGATGAAATGTGGTGCCAATCTTTAATATCTGAAGTTTAAATATATATTGAATTTGAAGACAAATGTATTAAGAAATTGACCATATGTCGATCTGTATTTTTACATCCTGCGAGTGTGTTAACTTAAAAACACAATGATTAATAGGCGACTACGTGACTACATTTGTAGGGTTGCGTCTCAGTCGGTCGAAGAAAAAAAAGTCATTCGAAATAAATAACAATATGCTTTGCAACTGCTCCATTCTAAAAAAGGATTAAAATTCTTTTCACATTTTCTTATATTCTTGATTAAATTATTTCTTATTAATACTTAATTTGGAATTTATTATTCTAAAAGAGTCAGGAAATGTTAATATATATAAACATTTTTCAAATTTATTATTACGCGAATTGTTTATTATGTAGCTTTTAATTTAAAAAGAATGTCCAAGAATATATATACCACAAATTTTTCTGTTATTCCATTTTAAAAAAAATTCTAAAATGGAAAAATATGACTTAGAAAAATAAGTGATTATTTCGAAATTGAAATAACAGCTTTGAAAAAAATTCTGGAATTGAAAGGGATAGTGAAAAACGACAACAGAATTACCAAATTATTCAAATTCTAGTCACGTCCAAATTAATGCTGTACTTGTGTCAAAGTATTTATAGACAATACTTAAACAACTGTTTTGGAAAAAACATAGAAAAGGTAATTTATTTGTTGCAGATATTTTTATTATAAGAAAGAAAAAAAAAAAAAAAAAAGGAATAGCATTTCAATTTTTTAAATCTGTTCTCATTGTAATTATATATTCTTAATCATATTCCTTATAACATTATATTGTTTTATAACTGTCAGAATCTGCATTAAAATTTTGGATTATTTGTATCATTCTTTTAAATTTGATCGATTTTCAAATTTAAATTAATCCAATTTTATCAAAATTCAATCGTTAAGTTCTGCCAATTATTAGAATTAGACGTACTAAAATTCTTATTAGTTATTTGTCATTTGCAACAGTAGAATGGAATCTAATGAATAACATATGCTTTTCTAAGCATAAAAAAATTAAAAGCTTATAAAATAGTTTCAATGAACAAATGATTGTTTTAAAGTAAATAAAATTCAGATTGAAATACAAATCATCAGTACTATTTTTAATATTTTTACATTATAAACAGATTTATGTAATTATGATTACATCTCATCATCATATTTGAAATAGTTATGAATGAATCGATATCTAAAATATATTATCATAAATATTTTGTGGCCTGCTTGCGAATAGGCAAATGTAATGGAAAAAAAGTCTGTCAGTTTCAAAATATCATTCCTCTTTATCTGAAATCGAATACAACCCGAGGTGAAAAATTCTGTAATTCTTTCTATTGTGTAACTAGACCGGAGCCCCAACCAGACCCTCTTCAATCGTGGGTTGTGCCCTTTTTCTTGTAACACTGAGTCATTTCCTGTATTTCCACTCGTCACTTTAGCTCTGCGCATGCGTTAATGTGGGTTCATACGAATCTTATTATTGTCCGCAATAGAAGATCACGCCTACTTCTGGAAAGTCATGTGACCACAATGGGACAATGGCAAATGATTTTCCCGTCTGGACAAACTTCCGCGTTGTCTCAAGCGTTCACACGAGGACGATGCCGGGACAACAACAGGGAGGTAACGTTTGCGGACAATAATATATAAACTAATAATATAAACTTTATAATCTAATAACTATAAACTAATAACTAGTTTATAAACTAATTCATATTATTCAGCAATCAAAGGATAAAACTGAATCTTTAAAAGATAGTGATTTCAGGATCTTTTTCTTTCTTTACATTATAAATATATTTTTAAGGTTAATAATGCTTTCTGTCTACTCGATAATTCGTTTAAATTTTTCGTTCAAATTATTTATATTTAAGAAAATGTTTTTTGATTCAAATTTCTGATGTGGAATCAATATATTTGTATGAAGAAATTTATTTCTCTTTCTGATAAAAATTATAATTTATAAGAACTTTGAAACCAAAATGGGTTATATTTAAAACGCATTTATTTTTAAAAGAATGAGATTTTCAGAAAATTATTTAATGCAATTGAATACTTTTCTTTATTCAGAAAATAGTTCTCAACTATTCTAGTTTAAATATTTTTGACTAATGGACTAATAAAAACTTTTGGAATAGCTTTTAGTAAATTTTATTGAAAATACATTTAATTTATGAAGCTCAGAGCCAAATTTAGGCCATTATTATTAAGCTGTAAGATACAGTAGATTAAAAAAGCTTAAAATTTAATAAAAAGATAAAATACATTACTAGCCGGAGTATACGGGAGTGTCTAAATTTACATTTCCTGGTCACTGTTCTTCATGTTCTTAAAAATTTTTCTCCTTGTTTTTAGGAAGTTTTAGTAGTTTTTACAGGCGAATAATTGAAAAATTTAGGAAGTCTACATATTACCAATTCTTTTTTCCTTAATGAAAATTTTGCATTTCATTATTTTTTTAGGTAGAATAAGCGCCTAAATTATTAATACGGAAAAAAGTATACATAAAAACTACAAAGTATAATACATAAAAACTACAAAGTATAATACAGAAAAACTGCATTGAATCTACAAAAATCTAAAATTTCACATTGTTCAATATTGTAAAACAATATTACTTTTTAAAATCTTACAATATTATACAATATAACGAAAATCTAACGTTTTCCACCAGTCTTTAATCGTTACATTAAAACGGATAAAATAGTCTTTGAAATCTGTCTTCTTTGCATCAGATTCAAATGAATCTTCGGAATGAGGTGGATAAATTCTACAAATATACTTTTTCATTGAGTAATAAGGTTGCTTGCATTCTGTTTGTTTACATTCTCAAAAACACCGATCTCGGCGAAGGCGGCTTTTGTCAAAGTTCTCGGCAATATCATTTAACAACATACTTTAGGCAAAGTTGTAATAAGATCTATTTTACTTTTTTATTAGTCTATTTGACGGCATTTACAAAAGATATTGGGTTGGATACCTATTAGAATCCTTTTATGATTATGTATGTACTTATTAAATCCGCGAATATAGGAATTGGGTTGCATTTTTTTAATCCGCGAATATAGGAATTGGGTTGCATTTTTTAAATCCACGAATAGTGAAAACGCGAATGAAGGAAGCGTGAATAAAGAGATTTTACTGTATTGTAAAGCAATATTACACAATATTGTTTTTACAATATTACACAATATCATGTGCTACTAGGAAATGCAAATACCTCTTTATTAGGTTCTAGGTCAGAAGAAAATACAAAAAAATTCTTTACTAAATAAAACTCAAGTTTATATTTAGGCAATGATGCTTTCGAATTTTTTTAAAAAGAGAAAACACATTATCAAAAACTTATTGTAAGAAAAAAAGATTTTTTCAAAAAACTCTTCTAATAGAGAGTTTTTATAACATTTAAGAATAAATTCCTGCATCTTTTTATTAGTAGTAAATGTTACAATATTTTTCAAATTACAGAAAAAACACATTCTAATTCTCTTCATGCTCAAATTACTTTATTAAAATAAAAATAATTGAATAGTGATATACATTACTTATTTGAGAAGTAAAAAGGCAATTCTTGAATATTGTTATTTCGGTGTAAAGTAGTCTTCGATATATTTCATTAAAGCAAACGAATCATTCCATACTATTCTATGCTTGCAGAAAAAGTGATATAAAGGCCTTATCACACGGTGAAATTTCAGCAGCATTTTTCCGTTTCTTCCCTCAAAAATCGGTCAAGCAAGTTTCATAATCGACAACTTTATCGAACCAGTTCGAAAATGTTGTCGAAATATTGTCCGCAAACGAAATTCTGCCAATCATGTGAAAGTTTGACGTCACTTTCTTTGTCGTTTGCTGACGGAAAGTGCCGAAGATATTTTCCCATGTGATAAGGCCTTAGCTTGTTTTTATTTGCCAACTAAATAAGATATTCCAGTAACAATGCTTTTGACTTAAGAAGAAAAAAAAATCAATCGTCATATTTTGTTAAGAATCTTATCTTAATAATCAAGCATTAAAACTTAAGAAGAGAAAATTTAACTCTGTATATTGTATCATAATACTTTTCTATGAACTATTTTTACTGTGTATAATGTTTATTAAAAATAGATTTAAAAGTTTCTTTTAAATATTTTTTTTCTATAATCTGGCATTTTCTTGCGAACACAATTTTTTAACAACCATATTCTGAAAATGATTTTCATTAATTTATATTAGTACACGTATTTCTTCTACTCGTTTTCAACAAATTGCATATCAGTTAAAAAACCCTCTGAAATGCTTTAAGTAGAAACGATAACATGTAAGAGAAAAGGCTTTAATCCCAATGGAGAACTCCCGTTGTGAAATCCTCAACAATTTCAATTATGACAGGTCCGCTATATTGTAACTCAAAAACACCTCCAGCGTAAAGTGTAATTTTGGGCCGTTTGAGTCGAGAATAGGATTGTTGCACACATTAGTTCGTGAACGAGAATAGATGAATTCACATAGCTGTTCGAGAAGGAATTATATATTCAGAAAAGGGTGACTTGGTCCAGTTCCTTACACATAGATAAGGGTTCGGCAACCTATTGAATTACTCTTTTGCTGTAAAGTTGCGGTTGTCTAGTTACTCAATAAAAATTAATAATTTACCATCAAAACCCTTAAAAAATATAATCTCTCAACAACTTCTATTAACATAATCGTTAATTACAAATCGCTACGCTTAACATGACTGTAATGGGATAAATTGGAACTATTGTTTTGTTCTTAGAGATGAGAGCCTTGGCAATATTTATCAGTCAGTCAATTGCATTTCATTTTTGTTTCATCCAAACAACCACCATCTAGAAGTAAGACATCATGACTAGACTCTAGACCTGTTGTCAGTCAGTTGGCCTCTGATAACGTTGTCGACCTTACATTGTATGTGTATTAATTTAATCGCTTGCTGTCTTTGCGTGTCTCTTTGCTTGTGGCTTGAAGAAGAATATGATTTAGAAGATAATTATCTTCTCAAAGGTATGTACGCGTTTAATATAATAAAATCAGTAACAGAATTGGATCGTGTTAACTAAGTAATAATGGTAAATAAATTGTTTGTCGTTGTAGATAGTGAAGTAAAATTTTTAAAAAAGTATTTTCTCAGCTCTACCCCAGAATGGCATATAAAAAAAGAGAAGAACTGAAGAAGAAAACTGAGAATTCAATCAGGATTGGACGGAGTCGTTTACATTCTTATGCAACACAGATGACCTTCCAAATTGTCTTATTTGCCATGAAAAACTAGCCAAAGATAAAAGTCAAATTTGGAGAAACACATCACTAAAAACCTGCCCAATTTGGTGGTAAATATTCTAAACGAAAAAAAAAAAAAAAACTGTTAAAGAGATACAAAGAAAAGCCTGTCAAATTCCATGCAAAATAAATGTGCACAATCTTCCACTAATGCAAAGCTGGTAGTCTTTGCGATATTATTATAAACTGTAAAAAGAGGGAAACTATTCACACATGGTTAGTAGATCAAAAATTGTTTTATACGTAAATCAAAGAACTGTTTCTTGCTTAAAAACAAAGCAGAAATTGTGAAAAAATCAAATATTTATCCTTATCTGCTAAAACAGTACAACATAGAGCTACTAAAGTGTCTCCAAATGTAACACATTTGCAGTGCAGGTAGAAGGCATCCAACTGTCTTCTACCTTATTACTCGCTGTAGACGAGTGTTGCCGTAAAAAAGAGAAGGAACAAGTTACTCTTTTTTTAGGGTTCAAAAGAAGAATTTCTAGGATTACTACCTCTCTTCAAGCAAACTCGGGGAGAAAATATAGCAAATGCTGTGCAAAAATGCTTGGAAGACAATGGAATCGATATAAACATAATCGTTTTTATAGCAACTTATGAAGCCAAAAGTATGGCAGGAATATATAGAGGGTTAACATCAATTTTTAAGAAAAAAATATACCGTGAAATTCTAACATTTCACTGCATAATTAACCAAGAAGATTTTTGACCGAACATTTCTAGCTGCAATAAATGAGATCATGAAGTTGGTAACTAAAATTATTTACAGCATCTTGGCAAAAGCACTCTATCATTGCTAGTTTAAAGATTTCCTTGAAGAAATATATAGCCAGTTTTCTGATCTACTGTTCTCAATAAAGTGCGATGAATTTCCTGAGTTAACGTATTCAAACGTTTTGCTTTGTGCTTGAGTGAAATAAAAACGTTCCCCTACGAAAAAAAGCGTTGAGCATTCCGCAGTGGGCTGCAAAAATTCATCTTCATGGTAGATATCACAATGAAACTAAACGAGCAAAATCTAAAACTATAAGTAAAAAGGGAACCCAGCCTACGCGTTGCATGAAGAAGTGGGTTGTTTCGAAAAAAATTGCTTCTTATTGTTGAAGACATAGAAAGCGTTAAATTACTTCATTTTAAAAATCTAAAGCAATATCGCGTAGAGACCAATGCAACTACTGACACGAATTACTTCAACATGATTTTAAAAAAACATAAAGAATTTATTTTCTGAAAGATTCGAGCAATTCAAAACAAATTAATGTACTCTTACGTTCAGAGTGAATTCTCTCAACACAAATATAAATGAAATTTACACTAAACCGTTTGGAATTGATCTTGGATCTCTTTAAATACAGTTGCTGGATTGGAAAAATCAAAGAATTTTCTTGTGGAAAGTTTACAGAACTCAAGAGAAAATTAAAAAAGTTGCAGGTCCAGAAATGCATGCACATTGCGCAGCACAAGAGGACGGCTCTAAAAGAAATTCCGCGAGATGAAGCCTTCATATTCGACTCATGGAATAGTTTTTTAGATTGCTGCAGTCAGGTCCAGGTGAAGTTGGGAGTTATGGAGTGCTGACGATCTTCAGATCGACCTATTCCTATGACCAAGTATTTTTTTGCATGAATATAATAAAAAGTAAATTTAGAAGTCGACTAACAAATAAATATCTAGAGTCTTGCTTGAAACTTAAAACAGTAAGCAATAAGCCAAATTTAATGAACCTTACAAAAGGCATCCATAACCAATGTTCCGATTGATGTAACTATCTGTATTTGCATTTTTATATGAATAAAGATCATTCCGTATTTATAGTCGTTTATTTTAAATCCAAAATCAATTAAATATAAGCAAATACTATAATGTAGGAAATTTTTAGTGGCTCTTTAAAAACTGGAAAATTTTGTAGACTGTTGCTTTTGGCTCTTCAGTCCCAATAGGTTGGAGTAGGGATGCATAATCCACGATTTTTTCAATAACAAATAATTTTGCTATTGTTATTTTTAAATATCTGTTCCAAATATCTGTTATTTTAATCACACTTTTAATTAAAATTTACTAATAAATAATCTTTTTTAATTATAATTAATATTTCATTTATTAAGTAATGTAGGATTGAAAATTTATCTATTTGAGATAAAGTTTTAAGCGTGATTTTTTCTCACAACCATTTAATTAATTCATTCATTGGATTTAAGTATTTTCTGAAAAAAACTGAAATTAAAAAGTATCATTTCTTAAAATGTTTACTTTAGTTCTATATTCTGCTAACAGATGGCGCCTGTAAAATGAATGCCGAAAGGTCACTTCATGGGCAATCAAGAATTATCTGTATCGGATACTCATATTGTCAAGCAAGAAATCACAAGTACTACAAAAAAAGCAATTACTTCACTCTTACAAACACTTCCTGTGAATAGCACCAATTACAGTGATACGCGGTTTCGAATGATTCTGTAATTCTATGAATAACAACGTGGTCCATTCACAGATTTCTCCCCTTCCCTTTTACGATTCAATGAAGGGGATGGGAAGAATGGCTGGTCTGGAGTTGAAAATCTGGTTTGATGTTTATTGTCCTCCTGCTGGGGACATTCTTCCGTTTCCTCCTATTTCTTCGGGGGTTATTTCTGACTGCAGGTGTTCTCTATGGGATCTTTGACATTGATTGATGCGTTTTTTCGTCAGATAATTCTTTGGGAACTCAGGAGTGAACTTTTACTAGGGGTAGATGCAGTTAAATATCTTATTTTATTGTTATGTTTTATTACGATTGATATCTAGAGCCTTTTAACTCTTTTCATCCATAAGATACATTTATAAAAAAAACCTTTCTATCTTTTTGTAGTAAATATTTGAAGAAAACTTTCTATTTATCATTTATTGATAATAATAAAATCTCATCGTTGTGGGATGGTAATTTCTTATGTGGTATTCCTTTTCTGTTATTGAATGCAACTGTATTAAATTATCAACTGATCTATCATTTTGGTTAGAGTAGCTTTCAATTTTCAGTAATCTGCATGGAAACAACAAATATAAATATCGTATTTAACTCAACGGATTTATTAAAGAATTATTAATAATTTACAAAAATCAATCGTGGGCGTTAGTTATTTTTTATTTTAAATTTTTGTGAACCATATTTTTGTGCTATGAGAATTATATAAATGTGCCTAACAGACTTAGCTTGACTGTTGCCCTCTTAATGAATAAACAAAACTTAGTATCATTTTTGTAAATTATTTTTTAAATCTATGTTTGAAATATTAAGCAACAGCAAGATTTTTTTTTTCGGAAATTTATAAATGGAATGAGTTTTATGCTAGCATCTGCCGGATTAATGTGTTAGAGGGCAAAATACAGAAAGGGAGTAAAATATTTTTACAAATTACGATCTTTAAAACTTTTATGGTTCTTTGAAGAGTATTTTGAAATTATATATTTTCTTTAAAATATGAGATTATTTCTGCAACTTTATATAATTATCATTTATATTAGCGAAATGATATATAATATAAATATAATTATAATATAATAATAATGTATATTATAAATATAGAAAAAATATATATATTCAGTTGTTCTAACTCCAATTACTATATAGTTTCGAGAATCACAAATATCGCTGTTTGCTCTTCCTTTCTTACACACAATTTGTAAAAAAAAATTATATGAAACATAATTAAGAAATATGCTAGATTTTTAAAAAATAATTGTATTGCACTTATTTTAACTTAAAATTGGCAATTTGAAGACGCTTTTATTTTGATTATTAACATTTTGTAATTAATGAAATGTTAGGATTTTGCGGCTTCAGTGAAGGAGGTGGGGCATTCTCTGAGGACACAAGAGAAAAATATTTTATGTTCCTGGTATTTCCTTTCCTTTCCTAGAAGAATCAGGGGATCAAATGATACCCATTCTTATCTTTCCAAGGTGTCGGTTAATTCCACGCGAGTCAATACGAGGAATCTCTCCCTTGCAGTTTTATGTTGAAGGAAATCGCGATTCTTTTTATTTATTTATTTATTCCGCTTGCAACATATTTGCCTTTCGTAGATTTTACATTAGTATTGTACAAAAAAAGGAGGGGGGATATACTGATTCCTTCGATGTCTTTTGGTACATTCACCTAAGAATGATTGATCATATATCAATTTTTAAGCATTATGATATATATATATATATATATATATATATATATATATATATATAACCTAATATGTTTATGCATTGTTCTGGAATGCAATTCTTTTAAAATTGAATTTTTTCCCTTTTATACATTGTTTACTATTTTTAAGTATCACAAACAAATTTACTACCTTTAAGCTCTTCCCCCGTCAGCGGATTTTCTACCCAGCAAGAATGTTAATTCCCAGCAATCCGAAAAGAGTGTCAGGACACCGTCGAATTTTCGCTTTGTGAGAATAATAGATCTTTTTCTTTCTTTTTCAATTTCTATTATTACATATTTATACATTATATTACATATTATTCTATTAATACATTTTTATTATATTGAATTGTAAAATTATTTCTCGAATTTAGGGAGAAATGTTTAATCCTTGAAGCAATAAAAAATATGTATATATATTTAGTAGGAGTTAATTTATTTATTTCCCTGTTATAATTGTCTGTGTGTGTGTGTGCTTTTTTAAGAATAAGTAGAACTGATTTGATTTCATAGTATTGAAAAAATGTTATTATTTGATTTATTTATAACCATTAATGAATTAAAATCTTCATAAATTACTCTGCATTTATATCAATTTTTATTATACCACATTTCTTCACAGTATTCATTAAAATGTTGCGAATACTATGTTTGCTTCTCATAATCTCTAGATTTTTAACGTATTAAAACTATTCATTGTTTTTTTCATTAATAATTTTTTTTATGCTGCACTATTCTGTAAGATTACCATTGAAGGACTTAGGATTTGATTTTTTTTCCACAATTTATCTATGGCTTAAAATTACTACTGCATTGTCATTAAAAGAATGTATATATTCTTTTATGTTCGCGTATATATTCGAATGTATATATTCTTTTATGTATATATTCTTTTATGTATATATTCTTT
>JAPMOQ010001879.1:2035419-2068871 GCA_026543055.1 Argiope trifasciata | reverse complement strand
GATATCGGTGACGTAATAACCGTTCTGAAAATATTCGTCATCCCTAGGTTGGAGACCCCTGACATAGATGATCTGTTCATTTGGATCCGTTCTTTCGTGAACTGTAATGTAATCTGTAGTAAACTTTTCATTAGTATTCGTATGTGCAGATTTGGCGCAATTTTGTAAATATAATGACAGTAAGAAATCGTCAATTTACCACATGAGTGATTATAGATACTGTTTAATAAACAAAGCAAGTTACATTTATGTAATTTAATTCATTTCGCCACTCTGCAAATATCAATTTGAATTTTATAACTTTCGGTAAGTAATTCATCTTGGCACGTGCAGAAGTCTTTATGAAATTTTAAATAAATCTCTAATACTGTACTGGAATTTTTTTAATATTATTGTATGTTTTTTAAAAAATAAATCCTTATATTCTTGCCTTTTTTACAGAATGAATGAATAAGATTATTTTTTTTTTCTAATAGCTTTTATATTTACTGAGAGTACTCTAAATTTTGCTTACTTATTAAATATAAATTCAAGAGTAGGTATTCATTAATTAATTTTAATTTATAGAAAATGCTTGAGAATTTTCCTCTGCTTTGTGAAAAATTTATAATAAATTGATTTTTTTTCCCAAGGTGAGCTACAGAAAAAACATTTTTTTAATAAGAAATTTTAAAAAGCCTTGCTGTACAATTTTCCTATTCTTTTATTTGTTAATAGATTGTTTAGCATCAAAATCAGCTTCTCAATCATTTTTGAACCATAGTTTTGAATCTAAACTGGACAGACAGAAATTCAAATTTTAAGAAATTATTTCTAGAATTCACTTGATTTAGAAAAGCACATTTTTGCAAAATTTCAAATGCTGCGGCCTTTTTAAAAAAATTCCACTTTATGTGAAATCTATGGCCATTTCTTTTTAAGGAGTAAGATTGGCAGGCTTGTGAAAAATCTGCTACTTGTTTATCTAACTGTTTTCTTGCATCATTTAATTACCACTTATTTTTACATAATTTACCAATGTATACTTATTTTTTTAAATTTTACAATGAATTTATAGGCAACAGTCAATCTATAAAGAAATTTGGTTTTATATACATTTTTGAAAGTTTTATTATTTTTATTTTAAGTTAATAGGTAAGTATTAAAACTTTTTTATAGCATTTATCCTATGAATAAAGCATATTTTATGTATCAAAAATAAGTATTTTGTGTAAATTTCTTTACCAGAAACAAATAAGAATAAGTTAAGTTGTACTGATTACTTGATGTACGCTCTAATTGCAACTTAATGTTCAATATATAAACTATTTGATTTAGGTGTATAGTTCCAATTTAAAAAATCCTTAAAATGATGTAAGGAATTTATATATATATATATATATATATATATATATATATATATATATATATATATATATATTGAACAGAGTTATAAAGCTTAAATCTTTTGGCATGACTTAAAATCTTCTAAAACAATGGAATTTGAAACCTTATAACTTAACAAATTTTAGCTGAAAATGAGTAGAACTTCTTTTAATATGTTAATATCAAGATTTATTTGCTAAATATAATTAATGGGACCAGGAGGTTTTTATATAAAGTTAATCTTCATAATTTTTTCAATATTACATTTATTAACTGAAATTACATAAAATGTAATTCTTTTCATCACTTGATCATTTTTCCTACTGGATGTATATGCATATGTATAACAGTGTAGGAATAAATTATTAGACCATGATTAGAGAGTGTACTTTTTATATGTCATAATTAGCTATTTAAGAAAATAATTGGTAAAATTCTCATATTTTTAATCATAATTTTGAAGAAATGTTGTAATGTAGAAGTGTCTTTGGAAATGTTATGTTTAATATTATATATAACTTTTATAATATATATTATATATAACTTTGCCGTGTAATTATTGTTTAATTGTTTTTAAATAACTAAACAAAAATTGTTGCTTAATTGCTTTTTGATGGGATGAAATATACAATTTTATTCATTTTGATGTTAAATTCTATTGGAAATTATTTCAGTTGTCAAGTGCATATTAAAAATATTTAATTATAAATATTTTTTTAACTATCCTAAATTGGATAGATGGAAGATCTCTCCGTTCTTTGCTTACCTAACTAAATTTTTTCTTTTGATACCTTCTACTATGTTTCTTCTTTTTTTTCTTTAATTGTGTACCACCTTTCATCTTTGACTTTTAAGTTTCTAGTACTAGAATTTTCTTTGCTGATCCTTTCTTCTTTCCTTTCTAGAATGTATTTCTCATTTTTCATATTAACCCTTTTGTTAGTTTTGTAAAGTTTAAATTAATACATATTTGCTTTAGTGACTGTTTTTTATTCATTGTTTTCAGTATAGTAAATATATGGTAATCTTTGTAGATGGAGCCAGTCAGGTTTAAGGGAAGTATAGTGGTCTCTTCAAGTTTCTTGCTAATATGGCAACCCAACATAATGTTCTTCTAGTAATCCTGATTCTGTTTTGTTTACTACTTTTTACAATAATTGAGTTGTACATAAAAAACCACTATTTTATGAAAAATATTAAATTAAAAATAATAAATATATCAATTACGGAGTTTAATTTTGTTCTTCATTATAATTGAAAGTTTTTTTAAAACTATAAAAAAGGATTGCAATTCTCTATTTAATATGAATATAAATTAGAGATATTTATTTTCAGTTGTTAGTATGCACTTTGAAATATTTAAATCGTAATTTACAGAATTGTCTGCATTCTCACATTAAAAGACAGCTGCAATAGAATTCTTTGCAGTTCTTGTAATTCTTTTGCTACTATAACATTCATTAATAATTTGTTATGCAGGCAATTGTGCAAGAATGGATGTCAGGTAAATGTTTTTTGAATCTGCAAAATGAATGAAGGATGAGTGGAATATATATATATATATATTTAAGAGTTGATGAAGTTAGGAAAGGATATTTGTTTGTGTGTACTGTTCCTGTTATCCACATAGTCCTTATGTTCAATATGCTAGCAGATTTACTAGATTCTTGCTCTCATCACAAAGAAAGTTGTAGGATGTTTTTTTTTTTTTAAATTAAAAAAATTCTGCCCAGTCCCTTCTTCAGATGCCGGCAGGCATCACATGCTCTAACTTTTGCTCTTTACACAACAGACCAGCACACCCGGTTTGAAAAACTTCTTCAAAATTGTTAAGCCAAGCAGCGATAGTCATCCCAAAGGTTAAAAAAATATTAAAATCCCAGTTAGAGATTAAATAAATCTCAGATTAAAATAAAAATTCTAATACTTATCAGTGAAGATCTTAATTTTAATGAATAAAATGGTAACCATAACTGTTTCATAGAAGTGCTCCTTTATTTTGTCCACCACCTTTATTGGCCTCTTGGCATCCTTGGTGCAGCAAGGGGAACACTATTCTTCACTTTTACCACCAGCCTTATTACTTTTGGAATTATTATTGATAATATCTCTTGTAACTTACTCTCCCTATATTTTATTCTGTTTGCACGGCTGAAGTGACTTCTGTTTTATACATATATCAATGTGTTTCTGCATTTGACTGTTTGAAGGATTTTTTTTTTTTTTTTTTTTTTTTGTTCACTAAGAACATGAGTGCTTTACAACATTTTAAGGATGCCAAACCTCATACAAATGAGGTTTGCTTTAAATGAGCGCTGTAAGGTTCGTGATCGTTAATTACAGTTGAGATTTGACGTAGTGGGTTAATGTTAGTCAAGGATGCCTCTGAGATGACGAAGAAGCCATTATCAACAGCTCACAGTTTGAACGAGGTCGTGTTGTAGGGCTACGAGAAGGTGGATTTTCTTTCCGCGATATTGCTGAAAGACATGGCAGGAATGTATCCAATGTGCATGAGTATTGGTGGAAGTGGTCAAGGGAAGGTACTGCCTCAAGAAGACCAGGTTCCAGGCGGCCACGTGGTACTACTGAGAGGGAAGACCGTCGTATTTGGCGTATGCCTGTGACTAATCGTACTGCGTCTGCAGCTGAAATTCGAGCTGCAGTTGGCACCACAGTGACACAACGAACTGTTACAAATCGGTTACTTCAAGGACAGCTCCGAGCCAGACGCCCTGTTTGTTTGCTGTGACTATTTACTGATTCTACAAATCTCTGCAGCAATTATCATCACTTATATACCTATCTATTTATAGATTTTAAGATAATATTCTGGTAGTTTTCCCTCTCTGGTCGGATTCTAACATTATATAAGCTTTCAGATTGTGCTAAAAAAATAGCCTCTCTTTCTTTTGGTCTTTCAGGCTTTATTAAATGATATATGAATGCAAAATGGCCAAATATCTTGGAGATGCAAAATGATAAAAAGCTAAATTCTATTTAATTATTTGTAAATATGTGGTTAATTTTATTGAGCCAATATGTGGATCTAAAATTAATGTATCTCCTCATTATCCACACTAGATACATAGACATTTATTGTTTGAACAGTGCTTTCCCACTTTTAGGAATTTAAGTGTGGCCAGATCTATTGTCCATATTCTACTGCCCTGAATTTTACTTCTGATCATTTTGACTTACTTTTACTCACCTATCTTAAATATATAGAATTTGTAGACAAAAAAACCTCATTGTAAACTTTTTTAATTTCTGAAATACATTGGTTTTTTCAATTTTTGCTCTAAATCCTCTTAATTACAGAACTTTTTGAATTTTTGTCATTTCTTTAATTGCATCTGTATTTGTAACTTTAACTATGTTTTTCTTTAATTGTATAGTTAAATATATAATATTTCAACTATTATGAACTGCTATATTAAAAATTAGTAAAGCTTATTCAACAGTTTCAAATGAAACATTACAAGTTCTTTGGAGCTGACCTCCTTTAAATATCAATATGCTGGTTAAATACAGCATATCTAAACAACTTGGAAAACAAAAGCAAAAAGAAGAAATGTAAAACAAATTAAGTTTTGAATACGAAAAAAAAAAAAACTAAAACATTGAAACATTCGAACAATAGACTGGTACATTCATCAGGATACCAATCAACTGACAGGAAATGTACTTTTCTCAGATGGCTCTAAAATTAGTCATGCATTTGGATATGCTTTTGTTCATCACTTAAGCAAAATTCATTCAAAAGTCTTTTGCCTAATTCCTTAATTTTTGCAGCTAACCTCGTTGTAATAAAAGAAACAATTCTTTTATTTACTGGGAACAATATACCTAAATTATTGAATCCAGATCTTCTTTAACAGCTGTACGAGTAACTATACGAGAAAGAAGACTATTCATTTATTGATTAAGAATGCATATAACTTATTATAATAATTAAATTGCATTCTTCTGGATTGGAGCACATTACGAGTTTAAAGGAAAGTACTGGGGGATTTAATGCTAAAATAGCATTATTGAAAAAACAAATGGATTACATAAAAATCCAATTTAAAATATAGCAACAATAAAACAATTGTTGCAAGGCAAACAAAATAGGATATTATAATAAATGGTCACTGGATTGTTTTTTAATGATGTTGAAGCAGCAAAATTTTTATATAGTTCACATCTATGCCAGCTGTGGAATTTTTCGAAAACATTTGGCACAATTCTTCAGTTAACCAGCAACATATACCAATGAACATATAGAAAACACAAACATAATGTTTTTTTTTTTGTTGTTGTTATGTCCTATCTGGCAAAATACGATTATTTTATGGCCAGAAACCTGGATAATTTAGATTTAAAAAAATATCCTTTTACTCATTCTACTCTTTAGTAAATTCACTAAAGAAATAATCTACCTAGCAATGACAATTGAACTCAGATAAGTGTATCTACCTCACTAGTTCCTCCCCTGACTTTTTTTTTTGCTTATTTTAAATTTTATCTGATTTTTTTATTTAATATAAAATTATTATTTTCTAGTAACTTTATTATTTTTCAAAATTAATTTTCCCCCAGTTTCATATGTATTTCTTAACTTTGTTTATGTACTTTATTTCTTCTTTTTATTTGTTTTTACTATCTTATTTGTTTTATTTATTAATTTTATTTCTTATTTATTTTTATTTCTTACTCTGTGTATATTTATGTACATAGTTTCTTATTTCATGTTTCTGTTGAGCTGCATAATTTTTTTATTATACATATTGTGCTTTTAGGCTGAAAGATTTGTTTTGAGTAGGCCAGTTGTCTCTCTTCTCTACGGCTCAGGCCACGTAAGAGTATCTTGATTGCATTTATTTCTTCATATATACATTTAAAACTGTACTATACATTTAAAACTGTTTTTATCCTTGAACATTTAATATGTTTTGTAAAAGGAACAACTTGTTCTAAATTGGATCTTGTGCCAAGAAACCTTACCGGTACCCGTTTGATGTGGAAAATTTATTTTGAAAAGGTTATCTGTATTTATTTTTGCTATCTTTGCAGCATAAAGAAAAAGGGATGGAAAAACAGCCCTCTGCATTTCAACTTCCTGTAAAGAAAGTTCCCTACAGTTTTCACTTTAAATTGTTTTCTTGCTTATTTAATCTTATTTACACTTGATATTAAGCTTTGTCCCAGTAACAGGAGTAGCACATATTCTCAAATGTATTACTGTATAGCATCTATTAAAAAAAAGAACTTATATTTTGTATCAAGGTCAAAGTAAAAAAAAAAAAAAACCTTGTTTGATTTAAATTTAAAATTATTGATTTTTTTAATACTTCTAGTTGTTTTATTACTTACTTTAAGAAATCTTGCTCTTGCAGTTTTGCAGACTGGTATATTTTAGGGGATCCATAACTGTCAGTAATAAATGCCTTATATCAAACTCTAAATAATTGAAAAATATTTTTTGTATGCTTTTATTAGAAAATTTTCTCCCTGATTTCAATGAATTTTTAGATGATATATTATTCAAAAGATATGAAGAAAAATTATACACTGAAATGCTACAGAAAGTATTTTGTGTGTTGCTTAAAATAATACTGGAGTCTTAAAGTTGCTTTATATAAATATATATATGTAATATATATTATTTACAATAACAAAATCACATAAAATGGAGTAGTAACACTCAGTTTTTTCATTCAAATTTTCAACATGAAAGCCTTTTATTATTCTTCATACCTGGTGTAATTAAAGCAATAGTTACTTCATCAGTGCAGTGTAAATTGAGCAAGGCCATGGATAAATAAATGCAACATGATTTCTCTAATAAACAACTTCTTAGAACAAAGCTGGAAAAAATTCATGGCACATTCAGTATTCTTGGGTATCTTTTTTTACTATATAGGTATCTAATGTTTTTAAATTGGTTGTATTATAGATAATGTATTATTATTACTGAGAGACAGTTTAACTTAAGGAAATGATCGTGATCTGTTAGTATAGTTTAACAATTCTGAAATTTAAAAAAAAAATCGGTTAGTCCTGTATTTAAGTGTAACCAGTTTTGTTTATGGCACTGCCAAATTCAAAGACAGAAATAATATACTTACATGCATACATATTTATAAAATTATATTTTCTTTTCTATTGTGATTGTGAATAGAATATATTCTCCTCATCTAAAAACAATCATAAAAACTATAACCATGATATTTCTGTGATTTATGCTATATTTTTAGATATATTTAAAATATACCCTGTATAATATATTTTAAAGCTATGATTGTTTTTCTTTCAGAATAAATAATAGACTTCTTATGATGGAAACTCCACAATCATCTTTTGAATGTGACTGTGAGGAAGATGCAATTTTGGTTGCAAGTGCCAATGATAAATTTGACAAGTGTTGTAGTTTACAACCTGATCTGTCGCCTGAAATTTGCAAACAGGCCTCTGTGATTCCTAATAGTATGTTTTTTCCTTAGATCTTTTGCTAACTTATTATTATTAAAATTTGCCACTAAATGTGGGAAATTATGCATTTCAAATTCTGAAGTTGAAACTAGTTAACCTGTATTTTAATCAAATTTTTAAAATTCTTGTTGCTAATACCATCATTTTTAATGTCATTCTTTGTTTTTAGATTTTGAAACTTGCTTAGATTATATGGAATAATGATTTACACTGCTTTTACTAAGTAATAAGATACAGAATTTTTAAGGAGAGTTTAAATACAAATGCAGGCATTGTTTGTTTTTAGATATGGAAACCTCCTGTACTTATATACCAGTCAGCTTTGATTTCACCAAAATAAGGATGAGATGAAAGATGGTGGGCAGTGTTTATTCTTTGCTAAATAGTATATTAAAGCATTACATAAATTTGTAACTAAAACATATTAGCATGACTAAAAAAGAAGCTGAAAATCAACATCGGAAAAGAATATCTAAAATGGAAATGCACCTAACAAAGAACTTTAAAAAAGCACCTTTCTTATACACTGCTTACTGCCCTTTTGTTGAGTAAAATCATCCAAAAGAGGATAAAACAAACAGTAGTATGAATATTACTGATAATAAGAACAATAATCTAATTCTGATATCTAAAATTCCTAAATTGCTTTTTTGTATATCTTGAATTAAGATATAAAGAAAAGGTGGATTCATGAAACCAGGTTATGAATGTGGTTATGTGTTTTTTATACATCTGTTTCACTCTGAATTTATTAATGTAGCTTAATAAATGATTTATTAATTAAATAGTTCAATTGCAGCTCTAATGGAAAATCCATTAATATCCATCTAATTACCCATGTTAAAAATTCAAATAAATGACACCTACTTGCTATTGCAACCACAATTTGAATTTAATAATCTAGTACTACTTAAAATTTAGTTACACATTTAGATGCATAGCTTTACATAATAAATATTGCAATGTTAGAAGTTCTTTTTATTCATCATTCATGTATGAGATAAATGAAGACCGATATATTTTGTTAAATTATGCTATGAAAGATTTACCAAAACTGTTGAAGGAGATTTATATAAAAGTCATTTGTGACACCAAATGTTTAAAATAAATTATAGCTGATGAATGATTGAAATCAAAGTCTATTATATAAATAAATTTTAAGATTCTGTAATATAATTAAATTTTAGGATTAATTGACTAATTGGATTAAAATTCCTTACTTGTAAGGATTCATTGGACCTCATTCTAATGAATAATGTAGAATCCTTCTCTTCTGGTGTTTCTCATGTTTTGACATCAGAAAATTTTCTTAATCAAGGGTAGTTCTGAAAATTTCCTCACTTTGAGCAAATATCTGTTTTTAGACTCCTTCTTGCTCTGCAACAATGGCTTACCACAATCTTATCTTTCCGTAGAAAGAAATTATCTGTTAAATTAAAAGAATTAGAATTAAAGTAATAATAAAGATTTTCTTGATAAATAGACAAATCTTTTTATCGTTATTTTTTAAATCCAAATTTATTAAATCATTAGAAAAATATAAAAGAACATTTTTATTAAATTAGTTACTGTTGCAAAACTTAATAGAATTGTCTTATGGTGTATTACAATGAGATCTAATAGTTTTTGTCATTGTCGGCAGTATTTATAAAAATTTATCGTGAAAACTTTTAATTTGAAAACGATTTTATTCAATAAATGTATTGTTGAAGAATTTAAAATAAAAAGGTGATACAATATGTTACAGAAAATTTTTGAGAAGATCTAGTAATATGATTCATGAATGCGAATTTTGTCCCATTTCTTACAAAAGTATCTAGCTTTAAACGATGATAGCTCTTCAGTATCATTGACATTGAGGAAAATTTTGAATTTTTTAAAGTGAAATTACTATAAGTCCAAATAAACAATCTTCTGATTATTCTCAAATTTTTGAATTAAATTCATTCTGAAAAATCTGTTGTCTCTTAGTTCCTCCACAAAGGCCGTAAAGTCAGTGGGTACTCTCTAGTGGATGTATAGTGACACAGTCAACAGGCCTCAATAAAAAAATTACAACGTTTATTAGCATGAAGACGAGATTACACACCAAACGATGAGGCGACTAAACACAACTGAGATGTATGCAAGCAGTATATAGCAGCACTTACAACAAGCAGCAACCTGCTAGAAGTAAACATCCACGGCAGCACACAAAATATCCTGGCAAAACTCAGCAGGAAGAGAGAATTCATGTAGTTAGACCATAAGGTCCCCCCAAACGTCTGCTATTTTCCAATGTCGCTCAAGCTATACTCAACTGCCGATTCACTATAATAAAACTGACCGCTAAACACACGATTGATGCTGCTTCTATATTTGTCTCGGAAAATTCGGCGCATAGCTAAAGTCTCAATCCACTAACATTTGAGCTTTAGTGGATTATTCAAATAATTCGTCCCTGACTCTATTCCAACTAACTATGCGACTCTCACTTTGCGATAGACCTCGACTCTTACAGCCGACCTTTTATAGTTATCAGCCTACAGAAGGTTCTCGAACAGTTAACATAATTCACTTTCTGTTGGTTGTATTACCAAATTCCTGAAGATTCCAGTATCATCTATTTCGTCACGAAGCAGTCAAATGGTCGTTTAGCCAGGGTCATTAATCCGGCATTTGATCAGCATCCAATACAGCTGGTTGTAAAACTGTCTTTCCCTATTTTGGAAAGTAATATTAAAGATTTGTAATAATTTTTTTCTCTACTTGCCACCAAAACGACTAATGCCAGTAAATTTTCAAGGTTATTGTAAAATTTCTAAAAATTTGCTCTTGCTTATTTTTGTAAATTTTTTCAAACTATTTCTTCGGGACTAGAGATTTTTGTATTTCAAATCTTTGATTTATTTTATTCATTTAGGAGGTCTATCTCTGCTTGAATATTGTTTTTCTTTACATAATTTTTTGAGAAAATTCTTTTATAATTTTGTTTTTATTCTTCTTTAGATTGTATTAATATAATTGTAAATGAACAAAGCACAGAAATTTTATTTAATGTGTAATTAAATTTAAAATACATTTCCCAACCTCTATAGAAAAAAGTTTAAAAAAAATTGTCTTGACAACATTAAAAAAAATTAGTCTTGTTATTAATATAAGCTGTGTCACTGATAAGACTTAAATGAAAAGTGCAAGTTCAATAGAATGCTGTAGGATTTAAATTTAAAATACATTTGAATGCTATTTTCAACACTTTTTACATTAGAACCATTATCACAATCTTAATTGCAAAGATCATCTAAATTCGAGGCTAATTTTAGTAAATTTGTTAACAATATATAATTGAATCATTTTCTATTGGTGTGAGGATAAAGCACCCCCCCCCCCCAATTATTTACCTTAACACCAGTATCAACCATAACATAACAAACAAATATAGATAACTATTCATGATGGCTTACATCAGGGGTAAATTATAGATGGATTTTTTAATGATATTATAGTATTTAGAAAATTATAATTTTTAAATGCCTTAATATGGAATTGGAATAATTAAGTTAATTTGAGCAAACTGATAAAATTGTAATTATTGGGTTGAAATATTTATTCATTTATCATAAAAAGATAAACATTGAATAAACAGGTAATTTATTACTTCATTAATATGGGAAAAAATAAACAGTGCAATTTGTTTTGCATTAAGTTTTTCCTTGTCAATTTTATTTACTTTTATTTTATTTACGAATTCAATTTGTACTATTTTTAAAAAGTTCAAATATGAATGTTCACATTAAATGGAGACATTTTCTCTAATGCTGTAATATAAAATTAATAATGTTACATTTAAGGTTTCAAGTTTTCTGTAGAAATTTTAAAATGAAAGTGATGCATGGCAATAAACTAATTTAGAGTAAATCTATATAATTGTTATACTAATGTATGCAACTTTATAGTTGGTTTTTGTTATTGACTAATTGTTTGTTTAAATAAAATGGGTATATTTGAAATCAGAGTTGCTTTTAAGGAAATAAAAATAAATTTATACTGATTTTTTTTCTAATTTCAATTTGCGTTATTTATGTATTAGTGCACCTCAATTTAAGATTTGGAGCATTAAACCACTTTAATTGTGTCTATTTTTTTCTTTCTAATGCCAGCTTTTATTATTTATATATTATAGGAATAAACCTCATTGGGGTATAAAAAGCATCAAACCATTTAAATTGTGTTTCATTGGTTACTTATAATTTACCTGCAATTTGATTTTATTGCAAATGGGAAAACTGAGTTGTTTCTCATAGTGATGTTAAAATTGGAGCATTTTGTTTTGATGTAAAAATGGTCTGTCAGTACCTCTTTGATTTTGACTTGAAGGTTATTTTGCTCCTCATTTGTTCCCATTCTGATTACAAGTTTTCTTGATTGGTCATTTTGATGGTAACTGACATCAACTGATCTTGATGTTTCACTCAGAAAGTGAAATTGGATTCAGCCATTGGGTCGGGTGTCACAATATCCATATAACTGAAATGAATACCCCACTAGTACCAAAACTATTCTTTTTAACACTTTTCAGCTTTTTGATTATTTTTTTTTAATGGTCTGTTGGTGTCTTCTTTTATCTCTATCCCCAGTACATACGTTTGTCTCTGATATCAGCTAAATTTAATCTGATATGAGCGTCACAGCATCTACATTGGTAAGGTATCTTATTTCTGAAAACTAGAAGGATAATCCTCTCAGTTTTATATTTCCTTTTTTTTTTTTTTTTTTTTTCTTCTTCTTCTCAGTTTTGTTTTTTTCTGAAATTTCCTTCAGTGTATTGGTATGCTTTCAAATTTTAATTGTATTCTATTCCCCTCTAAACAAACATCTGCTTGAAGCCTCTAATGTGAAGGTAAAAAGTTTTCCGTGAGGCTAAGATGTTCTAATTTCTTAAAAATTTCCAGCTGTTTAGAAATTATAATTTTAATTTCAGTTATGAAAAATTTACAACTTTTCACTTATGAGTTGTTTTTAAAATTTTTGCTAAGAATTCTGTAGAATTCTGGAATATATATTTTTTAATTTCAATTTTTGAATTTATTTAAAAACCCATAAATTAAGGAGAAAAATATGTTAACTTCTTGCTTATGAAGGTCACTTTGTATAGCTTTCAGGGGGGGGGATCCTTAAACATAGGCTAGTCGATTTTATTAACCAGGTTTCTTTGCTTAAATGAATGAATTGATCAACTGTTATATGTAAATTCAAATTTCGTAATTTGAAAAGTACATTTTTTTTATAAGACTAACTAATTAATAAAGCTTTTAAGTTCTATTCTTTAAATTTTAAAAGTTGTGTAGAAAAATACTGTATTGCTGTTGAATAGATTGTTTTTGATCTGTTATAATTTTTTTTTGATAAATTCCATGATTTTGAGTTTAGAATGGCATTTCAAGTATTTAAATACAGCATTTAAAGTTTTTAAAAAATGTATTTGCAAAAAGACATGACTTTGATTTCTTAGAAATCTTCTTGCAATACATTTTTCTGTGTATTATAGTTAATTGTTTACAAAAACAAAAATATATAGTTTTTTCAGTTTACTTGTTTAGTTAATTTAGGTTTGTTTGAATAAATTTCTTGGAAAGTTAGTTTTTGGATAGATTGGTTTTTATTTATTATAATGTAATTTTAAAATTAAAATGTTATAGGATGATAGTTCTTGTTTTAGTGTGCCATTTATAGATTTTGCAATTTTTTTTTTGTTTTCTTAGATAATTTACTGGTACCTCTCATAAAAAAACATATTTTGATTTGAATCTCTGCCCAAATATAGCCCTGAATAAAATCTTAAGCTTAGATTTATTTTATTATTATTTTTTTCCTTTTTTTCCCCATGCTTTACTATTTTTATTCATAATCTTCTTTTATAATCTTCAGACTTTTTCTGCATGGAAACTTTTGTTTTTTTGGATATTGCAGTGTTTTTTCCTTATGAATTGTTTTCTTTTCATTTGGGTTATCTTAATAGTTTCATTTTTTTCTTTCGCTTTTTCATTTTAGCTTTAATTAATTATTGTTTTCTTGTAAAAATATGAATGTCATTAAATTCTGAATATAGCAATGTTGGCTACATTTGTACTCCTCAACCCAAAAGTATTTGGGTGCTGCTGGTTATTCAGGAATTTATTACTGCACATTTAAACCAAGATTAATTGTTTTTAATGGATTATGCAGCTTTTTTTTACTATTCATAAAGGATCAAACTAATTAATCACACATTTAAGAACAAAATTTTTTGCAAAAAATGCTTTTATATGTTCATGCATTTTTTAACTATATAAACAGCCATTTTTATATTAAAATTCAGTCTATCTCAATTTTTTTTCCCAGTGGCAGCACCCAGTCTTAGTATGCTGATTCAAATTCTCTAAAACAAACCTAATTTTCAAATACATTTAATTTTTTACCATTCCAGCAAAATTATGGAAGAATTTTGAACTATTGATATTTGGGCTTTCTAATTTTAAATGAATATTGCCATATTTTCACACTGACTAATTATATGAATCAAGTGTGATAATTCTTGATTTGCTTTATATATTTAATAAATTTATACACTGTACAAACAAAAAACTGATATATTTTTTTTTAAATCTTTAATAAATAATGTTATATAATTCAGTTCCTATTTCAGCTTGGTAGTTCTGAAATTATGCTACAAAATTCAATAATGTTCAGAAAACTACAACTTCTACTCTTTTTAGGGTTTGACTTGACGAATGAACCATTAAGAAAATATTGGAAAAGAAAATAAAGTAGGGGCTTACTACTTTAATACTTTTACTTTAGACTTTATTGCAATTCAAAATATAATTAATCTTTCGAAAAAACTTAGTGTCAAAAGTAGAAAAGAGGCAGAATTTCAGGAAAGAAATTTGAGTTGATTTACATTTGAATAAAAAATTTTTTATGTAAAGCATATATAAAAAAAGAAAGAAATGACTGAGATTGTTGAAGTTTTTAAATTATTTATTTACAAAAATAAAATAAGGTTTTTTAAATGGTGAAAAAACAAATGATTTTTAAAGCCTCTTCAGTCAAATAGAATCGAATGGGATTTTACAAGTATATTGAAATAAAATGTGAATGAAATAACATAATAAATATATGAATGAATTTATTAATGGCTTTAGATTTTGTTATTCTGTAGACTTTAAAAATTAGTAGAAGTTGAAAATATTTATTTTTATTTTTATTTAGAATTATTTCTAATAAGAGAGAAATTGAAATAAATGCCATATCCATAGTTTTTGTAACTGACTTTAATATTCAGTAAATAAAAAATTCGTCAATAAAGAATTTTTCAAAGCATCTACTTAATTATCATTTTTCCTATACTCTAAAAATTATTCTGATAAAGTATTTTTAAAATTTTTTTTATATTAGTTATATAAATACTTCATGTTACAATAGACTCCCGAGTATCCAGCCTAATGTGGCAGAAGGGCAGGTTGTCGGAGTTCTATGAACTCATTTCTTTGCCTATCAATAATAAAAAATAAGATTACCAAACGCGGATTGTGAACGCGTTGAGTTAAAAAAAGAAGGCTATGTACTGGCAGTTTGTATATATTTATACAGCACTGCACACTTCAAGAATTTATTTGAGAATACTTAAATCGCTCACATTTTAACATAAATTCTGTAATGTCTTGTCTAACTTAAATACAGGAAATATAAACTATCTTACTAGTGCAATGCAATGTCTTGCCTTCCTCATTTAATTATAATGAAAGAAAACTAAGCCGGATAGTACGGAAACCGAATAATTGTGCACTGGATACTCGAGTGTGTTCTGTATTTGATTTTAAAAAAAAAATCTAAACTCACAAATAATCCTATTAGAAATACTGAAACAATTTTTGTTTGAAAATTTGATTTTAAATACTAATATCTAAATTCCAAACTTCTGATTATATGCATATTTTTTTTTGTGGTACAGAAGATAAATGTAAAGAATTTTTTTTAAATTTTTTTCTTAAACTTCTTTATACATTTTCTTGCATACTTCTATTTTGCTTTGAAATCTGTCTGTCTAAGACTGTGTATACATACATAAGGACAAAAATTTATGGAATTTTGAGAAAATAATGAACCAAATTTCTGATAACTTCAAAGTTTATTGTGTCAATCAAAATAGCAGGTCTCATGTGACTTATTATTTCATTCGCACATATTTTATCTTTTTAAGTTTAATTCTCATATTTTGTATTCTTTTCATACGTCTAGTTCTGGTTCTAAAAAATTTGGTCGGAGAGCATCTGTGTTTCCACTAAGAGTCATGAAATTTGTTCGTTGTATTTAAATTGTTTGTTTTAGAATTTAATTTTGGTTTGTCTGTACAAATTTTCTATGCTTTTTATATAGGGCTTTACAATGTATTTGATATTATGAATTTTTCATTCCTTAAAAAGCTAGTAATTACATGTGTTGGCACAGTTTCTTCTTCATTAAACCTTGTGCTATGATACTGTTTACTTTTTATTTTTTCTATGGAATTATGCTTGACAATAAAATAATTTAAAAAAAATATATCTGATTGTTTCGGTCCTTTTCTATCAAAAGGTTTTTTGGAGTCAAAAAATTTTTTAACTCCTGATGGAGGAGTTAAGATAAAAAACCTCTCAAAACTACCCTCTAACAATTCAAGATCATTCTGAAATTTTTTCACACATTTGTGGAAAAAAGCAATAATGTGTGCATTAAGAATTTTTGTGTATGTGTGTATTATTTAAGAATTTTTAATTAATTAAAGATAAGGAATTGATTATTTATCATTTCTTTTTGTTTAGATTCCTAAGTTGCCATTCCTCTTCTGACGTAAAATGTGCCGAATGTTTATTTTGATAGAGTTACTTTTGGGTATTTCTCAAAATATGTTTCTTTGTATTGCAAGATGAATATTAATTTTAACTTTATTTCCAGAATCTTATTTGCCCTGGCATGATTATTTCATGAGTCTATGTTATTTGACTGCTGCTCGCAGTAAAGATCCCAATACAAAAGTATGATTTTATAAAAAAAATTCTTTTTAATTTCTGTTGAAATTTTTAATATATCTCTCTATTAACATGTAACAATGTTATAAATTTTTAATTCTAAGTACACAGATTTGGGAATAAATTATTTCTTGTTTTCCTGTTCTTTTTTTCCACTTTCAATTTTGCACATTAATTTATTTTAAAAATGAATTTTTAAGAATTAATTTAATTGGTTAGAATATATATATATATTTCAGTTTTAATCAAGGCCATCAAAAATTTCGTTTAAAAGAATTTTTGATTCGTAATTGAAACATTACTGAAGATTTTTTTATAATTGCTACATTCTTAAATAAATATTACAATTTTAATGCCATTTTAGGTTGGTGCTTGTATAGTTGATAAAGAAAATAGAGTTGTTAGTTTAGGATACAACGGTATGCCAAGAGGTATAAAAGACGATGATTTGCCATGGGGCAAAGTAGCTGCTCATAGTTATGAAACTAAGTATCCATATGGTGAGTTTTATGGATATTTTTTTTATAAATTCATAAGGTTTGACTATCCCTTTTTAAGGTCTTGCTTAAAATCTTAAGCTTATGTTTAGTTTTGTTATTACATGAGTGGCAAGTTATCAAAAAGGAAAATCTCATACTTTTGAATGATCTTTTTAGCATTTTTCTTCACTTGCCATAAAATGAATGAAAATCTTTCATATCTTTTTCATACATAAGACAAAATTTATTTGAGTATTTATATAATAAATGTCTGCTGTAGAAACAGTTATGCTTCAATACTTATTTCGATTTAGGTAGGAATAACAAGTTGCTACTGAGTGCACTTTATTTCATTTTTTATATGGTTTATTACTCACTAGCCATCAATAATTCTTAAAATACAAACCTGTTTCTTTTTCTCTCTCTTTTTTGCCAATATATATGTTTGAATACTTAATATATATGCGGAAAAATACTGCAGGAGTAGAATTTTGTTGAAATTTTTACAGTTTCATTTATTATTAGTTTCCTTTAATGCTTTCCAACAGATTAGAATTTGAAGTGGAGAATGATATTTGATGACCTATTCTTTATTTAAGTAGCTTCATTTAAAAAGTATGAAATTAAATTATCACCATAAAATAAGAAATGAAGTAATTTCTGACAAACTTGTGCATTGTACTGGACACTTTTATTTCAAATTATTAGAACATTTTTACTGATAATTGGAAACAAAAGGTTGCATTCACATCAATTAAGAAAGAATTTAAAACAGCTGTTTATTTTAAATCATGGTTATGGTTACAAAAGGATTGAATTATGAATTCATAAAACTGATATAAATGATCCATTAAATTTACATCTTAGTGTATCTTATCATATAATAGTTGAATTACTAATCTACATCCCCATTATGTTTCCAAATTTTAAAAAAAAGTAGAAAAAGAAAGAAAAAAATAATTGAAAATTGTAAAGTTGCAAGAACCACTCACTTTGAAGAATATTTATAGTTGTATTTCATCTTAATGCTGTTTATTAACAAGAAATGTTGTGACATTCTTCCCTCCTGTTTACATATTCTCTCTGTTTACTGCATCACTTTTTTTTGTTAATGTCCATAGTGCATACATTAATCAACATGCAACTTTTGTGAAATGCTAAAACATTCTTCTGCAGTTTTTTTAGAAGATGCGATTTAGCATGTACTCCATTTTTTTTCTCTTTTTCTGTGTTTCAAACTAACATGTAATCACAAAGGCATAGTTATTGTCATTGAATTTCAGAGAACTATGTGTAGATTTAAAAAAAAATTTCTTGACAAACTTTTTGAGTGAGAGTTTATAAGTAGTTTTAAGAATTCGATCAGATCAAATTCGTTCTTGGAATATATTGTTCGATTCATTTGTTTCATAAGTTATTATGCAATTTAATTTACTTTTATTTCAGATAATTAGTGAATTGGTATTATACTCTACTAATCATTTGAAAACCTGTTATAAACTGGCAAATATTAAGAAATGTTAAAAATCAAAATTGTTTCATCTCAAAGTGAAGCTTTCAATTTTTATTATTATTTTTTTATTACGCATAAATAAGGTTCTCATGATCTTTAAAAAATTTTCTTCTTCCACATAACAATTATGGTTGAGTGCTCAGTTTTTTTCCCCTTCATAATTTCATCCGTAGAGTGACCCCAACTACAATTTTAATAGCATTGTTGCATACCAAGTCTCATTTACCTAAGTTGTAGCGTTTTCTATTTATGCTTGCTAAATTACAGATTGACAGACCGTCAACTTATTGAAAATCTGATTTAAAGTATGATACGAATTTACATTAAAAATATGAAGCCTGCCAGCCAGACATACTTCCTGTGAATGAATTTCCCTCACAATTTTATAAAAATCTAGAAATTGGGTGTAAACATTTCATTCTATCATCCGTCTAATCATGGCAATATTGAGTTTTCACATTCACAGACATACATATTTCCAAACATTTACTTTTCAGTTTAAGCGATGTAGGGAGATTCGTCAAAATTTCGAGGTCGAACATTTCAATGATAACAGTATTTTCTGTTTTTATTTTCATACATGTAAACGTAGAAATGGTCTGGAAAACTTATAATTAGAAATTATACAGAAATATGCTAATATTTTGAAATTTAAAGATAATGGATTTCTAACTGTATTAATATGCTTTTTATAGTAGTTTCTATTTATATATTTCGTATACGAGAGGATAAAATTATATTGATACACTGTTTAATGACCCTTCTATCCTCTCTTATTTGGAAGAAAGGACGAGGAAAATAAGTTGTAGAATTCTTCGTCTTCGAAATTGCGATCATATATTAGTGACGAATCCAGATGATTGTCAAAGACGATGTCAACCAAGATTTTCTAAAGGGAAAAACCTATTAAATCTGTAAAATGTGCAGTGTTGAACTATGTAGAGATTGTTTTCCGGACTTACATTTATTATTTTTTGTAAGATAAGTTAGCCTTTGTAACTTTTAGTAATGTATTAGACCGTTGTCTTATTTATAGGACAACTTATATATTTTTAAAAATGTATATATTTATAATTTTAATTTTTTTGTTTAATATGTGTATTTACATTGCATTAATCACATTTTTAAAACTTTACACTTTTCCTATGGTTGTTTTTATCAGTGGCCCAATATGGGATGGATAGTTGTAGCATGTATGTTGTTAATAATTCATTTACACATGGTGAAATAATATCCACGTAGGTATTTAGCTTATTTTTATCTAGTGTGTATTATTTTTTCAAAGAATTGCTTGTGAGAAATGTAAATACTTAAAATTTGGGATTTTTAGCCGAACCTGATGCTTAGAAAATATAGTTACTGCTGACTGAGTGACTGAAGTGTGAGAAGACGGTATTGGGTGTTGAGAACATCGAAAAGAGCTACTTTTCTAAATTGAAATCTAAATCATGTCAATTTATTGCAACGTGTTGTAAAGATTCGATCATATCTGTGAAACTGAGGTTCTTTTCATCAACCAAAATTATCCAACCATGTAAACTCTATTTCACCAGACAGGCAGTCTTTTTTTTACACTTGTTATGAAAAAGATGAAGATTCCCTGTTTGAAAATTTTCAAAAAATGATGTTTTTGACGATATAATTGTAAATATATTTTCAATCTTTATTTTTCTAATATACGTACATGATTAAAACATGCTGTAAAGTAGATAGCTCAAATTTTGAAAGAACTTAGAGGCAGCTTTTTCTTGTATAATCTAAATATGTCAAAAACATAAACATTCAAAAAAGATAAGAAATGCATTACAGATGGATTAATTGATTTAAAATAAACAAATGTTAAAAATTGAAGGTACAGTTTCACTGTGACAAAGTATGTGAACAAATTAGTTGATAAGGCAGAGAAGAATAGAGATTTTCAGTGCATTTTAGAATCATAGTTTTAAGGATTGTGATTTTAAATAATTTATAATATTATTTGAAAGTATTTTAATGACATACTGTTTCCAGTTCCTTTGTTTAAGTGGGAACTCATATTTGTTGATGTATATCTGTCTTCTGTAATTTTATCATCGTTTTATGAAACATTGATCCGAAGTCAGGCAAAAAAAATCTCTTTACTTGTGAATAAGTTTTTGAAGTGAGTGTCCTTTTGTTTTAAAAAAAAATTAGCTTCTAGTAGTAACCGCACGATGGCTAATGCTAAGGATGTTTGCACTGTGATTTGAAATCTTTGAGGTTTTGAATTATTAATTACAGGAATATAAAAAGTGTCCTTAATGCTCTCCATTAAATATCTGGAAGTAATAAGCGAAAAAATAATAACTCGTTTGAATATTAATAGTGAAAGTATTTTATTTTAAATTCATTTTCATTTTTATGTTTGAAACAGTTAATTTTATAAAAAGAGAACTTGAAAGTCTCTCTTATTTTTTAAAAAACTTTGATAAGAGTGGAATCCCCGAGAGAAATATTCAAAAGATATTTGTTGTAAAAAGCAGATAGCTGTTTTTGTTTGAAAATGTCTCATGTAAAGGCGAGATAATTGAAGTTATTCTAAATTAGCTTTCGAAGGAATGTAACTTTTTCTTATGCGGGTTTTCCCGAAAGGTCGTTTACAAACTTAAGAATAAAAATGAGAAATGTTTGCAAAGCGATTCGTCATAAATACTGAGGGTAGTGCTATAAAGGATGTTTTCTTCTTAAATTATGTAAAAGAAAAGAAAATTTTTGATAATATGAACAGCTCAAGTTTAAGAGAAAACAACAATCAGTTGCACGAATAACAACAGGACAAATCTTATGCTACGATAGATCTCGATGCCAACAACAAACCTTTTAACTGCTTATAGCAAATTCAAACGACTTGCCGTCTGAAGCGATATGTTATTATTGATGCTTCTGGGTTATTATGTTTATTGTTAATTTAGAATGTTGTGGATTTTATCTGATTTATCCTTTTTTCTTATTGCAATGACAAAGCTGTTTTTAGTGTTCTCTTTTATATTCTATGTTTTATTACAAATGTGACTTGTTTCGATTTGCTTCACCAGCTCTTAATGTTTATGAATGTCTATTAGGAACACCCTGTATGCACGACACACACACACTGTATAATGTTTTTCTTTTGTAAGAAATTTGCCTACCAATAGGTTATGCCAGAGCTCATAAAATCTCCCTCTCTTCTCCTATGAACATTATGATGACAGCATCAAAAGATGCAAATGAATTTACTTATTGCATCATTTTAACTTGCTGGAAGACTTTCTTTCTTCTTGTATGCAGCCGACCACCCCGCCACCACTGAACGTAGACGACGGGATTTGTTGTGGTCGATTGCTGAATAAGTACTGTTCAACCTTACATTGACAGATCAGTCAAACTAACATTCTTTTCAAGGTAGTAAATAACTGTCTTTCTCCCCACCTGCACACCCTCAAGCAGTTGGAATGAAACCATCAATATTCGATATCATCTCTTTCAGGGTTTTGAGATTACCTGGTACGATCAATACTGTACTTAAATCATTATTTACAATCTTCAGGTTCTTCCTTAACTCTGAGACCACTATACATTCCATTAAATAGTGGTAAACCGTACCCATTTCTCCTCAAATGCATTAATTTTTCTGCGTTCTTCAAAATCTTTGGAAATATGTTGGAATCTTCCATGTCCAGATATTATTTGGATTATAAGTGGATGGTATCTTTTATTTTTATTTCTGGATTAGGAATAAAGTCGAAACTTACTCTTCCTTTTTTTTTTAACATATACCATCTGTCAAACCATTGTAGTTTTATTTCTTCTCTCAGTTCCCCTTTTAAGACACTACTTGATTTGAGGACAGTAATATAAACACTCGACTTGCTGGAAGATTAATTCCAAAATGAGAAAAAAAAAATTGTTGTTTTGAATTATGGGACTAAAAAGGCTTTGTAACAAATGTTGGAAGTATCAAAATTAAACTCTGTATTATTGTACTTAGATATAAAGTTTTTTACTGATGTATAAATGTAAGATTTTACTAATGTACTTAATAAATTTTCCCTAATATTTCTTTAAAAAAATGTGTGTGTAAAATAAAATTTTGTAACTACATAAATGCCGAAACAATTTAGTGAGTATAGAATTTTTATCAGTAATTATGGTTTACATGCTATATAAGTTAAAGAATACTTGTTACTGCATATCTAATTATTTTTGCTTGGGCATGAAAATATTGCTGTGTTTGGGTATTGATGATCTGTTACATGTTAAAGTTATATTCCTTAACTTTCATTACATATCCAAATTTTGTTGACTGAGCAGTGTACTAATCTTCAAGAGTACTAAGACTTCCATCATAAATACACATAGTGGTGGTATTTTTTACATAATGATGTATCTTTACAATAATCTTTTAGCTGTAGCTTGATTGATTGCTTATATTTTGATCTAAATGTTTTTTTAACAGTTGCCTCTTTTGACGATTCTCAAAAATATTTAACTCAAAGTCAATCATGATCATTTTGGATAATAAGTACATGCATCTAATGAAGTATACTCATTTTCTTCCTTAAATCCATCAGTACTATAATGAAAGACAAAAAGCATTTAAAATTATTTTATTCAAGTTTTATCTTTTCTACCTAAAATTTCTATTTCAAAAGATGCAGAAATTTTATCATGATTAAATGTACCAATTTAAAATTGTGTACGAAACAATATATTGAACGACTTTCAAGAATGAAAATCAAAATCCAACTCATTCTTTATCCTGTTATTTACTCATCTTGCTGACAGTCTGCAACATTTATTTTCGATACTTTATTAGAATTTCATTTTATTTCTTCCAGTTTGTCATGCTGAAATGAATGCAATCCTTAATGAAAGGCATGCAACTCTTGATGATTGTTCTATATATGTATCAAAGTTTCCTTGCTGTGAATGCGCCAAGTTAATAATTCAGGCTGGAATAAAGAAAGTAGTATTTTCTGAGCTAAAACCCGAACCTTGGGAAGAACAAGTTCCTACAAGAAAAATGTTTTCGCTTGCTGGAGTCACTTGCAGGTTTGTATTATTATAGATATAATGAGTGTTGAGCAATAGGAGGAAAACCCAGAATTTTTTTTAATGAAACATCTTGTGATTCGAATAAATTAAAATAAATTTAAAAAACTCTTCAAGTGAATGATGTGATTTTACCTTAGGTAGTTTGTTGTGCGCTACAATGAAAACTAAATGGATAACTACTCAGTTTACTCGATCTAATTGTTTATATTTTCATCCCAAAGAAAGATGGGTAGGAAAGTGCTCTTTTTTTTATATCTACTGCTGAACTAGGTATAATTTTAAGAAAAGTCAGTTTCGCTAAATGTGTTTTTGAATAGTACTTTTATTTCATAAATAACTTGGTAGTTTGCTGTATCTACTGATTAACACCTGGTTATTCTTGAAATTAAGGAACCATTGTCAGTCATTTGAAACATTCATTTTTTGTTTTTATAAATTTTATATTGCCATTAACTAGATTATTCTAGTAAAGACAAGGATTAAATGAAAAATTTAATTTGTAACTATTGTGTAGAGAAAGAAAAAAAAATATTACTATGCAGATTTAATATTTTAGAACTATTGCTAGAAATTATGCATTTTGAAAATAAAAAACTTTTAGATTTTGATGAATTTTTTGTGAATTTCTTTTATTAATGTAATTTTTGCTAAATGTAAGTTTTAACAAATTTATTGTGTGAAAGGAAAACAAGTTAATCGATGGGAACATTTTTTCATATTTCCCTTGATTCAAACTTTTACATTTTATTCATTTCTTGTAAATATTTCATTTTAATGAGTTTCAAAACATTTCATTTTCTTGAATCTTTAGGAAATTCATACCATCTGTCCACCAGTTGAATTTGAATGTCATTGACGGTATTGGAAGTGTATCCATTACAAAGTGAGTTTTTGGAATGAACCAAAGTATTTTTTAAATTTACATATCTTCTCATTTTACATATACAAGCTGTAAGCAACATTTTTTTGTACATATTTGTTTTTATTTGTTACAATAAAAAATATTTGCTTATGCTTATTTGTACAGTTTTTTAAATATGTTATTAAATTATCAACACTATATCATTCATTATGTGCCAGATCTTTTGCTCTTTAAATATGGAATTTCTGAACTTTTCAGATTGACTTTTCTTTGAAAATATTGTGTCATACTAAATATCATTAAGAAATTATAAAAATTGAAAATTTTCTTGTCATTAATCTATACATAAATATAGATGTATCACAGAAACACTGAATTATTTAAAATTATGTTGGGATTTTTACTTTCACAAATTTTTAGTATTTTGAAAATGGATTCACAAAATCCCTAAATTATTATTTTTAAATTTCTAAAATATTGTTCATCATTGCCAATAAATTTTTTTAAAAAAGGAAGGAAAAGAAAAAACTGATATCTAATAAATTCAGATTAGCACAGTTGCACTTCTATTTTTTTATACAATTACCGAATTATGTGTTAGTTCAATTAAGGTTAGTGGAAATTCTTGAAGTAAAGTTGTAGTTTTAATACAAATATATTGGTAGTTTTTGAAAACAATTTAGAGGCGACAACAGTGCTCAAATGTTTCATATACTCGTGTTAATTTGTAAGATTTCATGTCTAAAGTTGAATTGCTTTACCACAAAGAATTTCCAATTTAAAAAAAAATATTTTTCTGTTTAAAATTATATCATTTTTTCTGTAGTAGTATCCAATAAGGAAAATAACTTGATTAATATTAAACTGTTTTTTTTTTCATTTATCTATTTGTAAAAGGATTTTTACATTCAATTTAATTAGTGTCTGTTTGATTCATTCTTTTGTTGTAAATATAATAGTATTTTTGAAAAATTCTTAAGACTACTTTTGCAATGAAAAGAATCTCAACAATTTAAGTTGCTTGATTTGATTACAAAAATTGGTCAAATCTTAACTGATGTGGGGGATAGTTTTTACAACTATATGAACATCTAAACCACCACGTATTTTTCCATGACATTATGGCAATGTATGAATGTCAGAACACAATGTTGATGTCATGTAATTTGTGAGCATATTAAATTCCAAATTTTATACCGTCTACAAGAATATGAGAAGTTTTAGCATTATCATAAGTGTCTCAACGTTCTAATTGTTATCGTTATTTTCCTCAGTTAATCTTCTTTCCTTTAATTGATTGCTTTGGCAAAACCTTGGACAATTTACCTCTTTGGGGAATATACAATGGAAAAATTAAAATAATCCCCCCCCTAAGTGAAAGCAAAGTTTATTCAGGAAAGGTAAAAATCAGAATTTATGTAGCAATCTTTAAATTTAGTTTAGATATATGAAAATGTATATTGAGTAATAGTCCACATACACCTAAGAGTAAAAGTAACTTATTAGTTTAGAAAGCAACCAGAATATTATAACTGTTAAATTGATCATTGTTTCAAATTCTGATTAAAAATTCAAGACAGTGAATTTAATTATTTATGAAGAGAAAAAAATGTGAATTTCTAAGATGGCAATTGTTTTATTGTATTTAGCATTTGTATATTGTGTTTCTTTTCAAAATAAGAGTTAGACTTCATCTTTTAAATTCATGAATTGGTTACAGTAAATTTCTTCAAATTCCCATAAGCAAGCAACTTCTGTAAAAACGGCAATATACAGTCAAAAGTAAATATGCGTCTTTTATTTCATATCTTGAATTTTTTTAAAATAAATACAGCACAAGAATTACTCTGTAATGTGTAATTTATTCTGAATCATAGTATGAATAATAACAAGAAGTTAACACAATAAGACTTTCTTTTTATTTTCTTCAATTGTTTTCTTTTCCAGGCTTAAAATACATATCAGAAAAATATAATTTGAAAGCTTGTAATACGTATAAGGCAATTGCTTCTGTAACAATGTTGCTTAATATTTTTTGCGTCTTCTTACTTTTTAATATAGTTTTTGACAGCAGTATTTAATTTTAATGACCCAAGTACTTGATTAATATCCGTTCATTTGATGCCTATATGAACTGAACTATTCCAAGAGCTGAAAGCTTTTAATCTAAAATTCCATAAGTAGAAAAAGTCTGAAGGATGAATTGTTAGATAATTGGGAAATGATCTGCAACTGAGCAAAATATTCATCATAAGCTCCAGTTCGAAGTAAGATTCGAGATATGTCAAAAAATGGCGAGTAAAAAGTAAACAAAAATCCACAAATTAACCCTTAAAAACGAAAAATTATAAATCCTTGGAAAATACTTATTATGTTATGGGTATGATGGAATATCACTGTAGGAGAGGTACGTGAGCACTTCCTTTAAATGCATGAAGCCATATAGTTTGCCAATCGCTTACGGTAGCAATTAGCGAAACAGAAAATACTCCTCATGCTTGCAAAGTAAAAAGCGCGAAACAAATTTTGTCAGTGTATTGGTGGATATAAGAACTAATTTTCGACGTGTGTAATTTGTTCTTCCACGAGAATCTCCAATTTAGTGTGTTTTCTTCATAGGTTTATTTAATTATTAGTTTTATACAATTAATTTGCTACGGTAATTCATCTCTATTTTACACATACAACAGGTCCCTTCTGTTTGCCAATTAGTTCTCACGAAATATGTACTTTCCTAGTCGTTTAATAAATTAATCTGGATGAACAAAAATTTTTAATTTTGTCTTGATTATTTGATAAGGTTGAAAAATATGAATTATGAAAACTGAATTGTATGCAAAAAAAGTGCTTCTAACTATATTTGTTTTAAGATATGATAATTTAATATCAAGTATCCTAAACTTATTATCAATGTATAGGCAGATTTAGCTGCAAAAATTTATCAGATGAGAAAAGTTGATAAGTATCTACATTATTAAACATAATGTATTGAAAAATAATTTAATGATTCGCAAAAGAAGGTAAAAGGAGACATAAAGAAAACTTTCAGAAATAGTACCACCGAAATAATTAAAAGTAACATTTAAATTAACACTTATTTTCTAAATAATCACTTTTGTGAAGAGTTAAAATTTCTTTTCAATTTTTCTTATTCAAAATGTCTGTAAGAAAAGGAGCCCGAAGAATAGTAATTATGTGATTAAAAGAACTAAGACAAATATCCTTTATCACATTAAAAAAATGATTTTGAAATTGGTATGGAGAAATATTTAAATCCAGTTTTTCCTAGCCTTATTGCCTTGTATTATTCTTTTTATTTTTAGACCGTGTAATCGCTTAGCGATCTTAAGGAAAAGGGGCTGAAATGCCTGGCACCAATCCTAAGGTGCTGTGGGTATAAAACATTAGTCCATTTATGTCAATATTTAAAAAGCAATGTTTTGAGGGAGCGAAAAAATGTACGATTAGTCTCTTAGCATTAGCTAAATAGATGAAACACACACATAAAAACTATTAATGAGTTGCACTGAACTAATAACCGGTCTTCCAATCTGTAATTTTTTTTACCTAATATATATATATATATATATATATATATATATATATACACACACACACACACACACACAAGCATTGGCCTAAAATATAAAACTGCACATTACTACAAAAAGTCATTTTCAAATTTTTAAAAACAACCAACGACATTTTTTTAATAAAAAAATTGTGTTATAAAGGTTATAGAAAAGTTATTACAATCTTTAAAATTAGTAAAGGAAATTTTATTATAATCTTTAAAATTAGTAAAGGAAATGAAAAGAAAAGCACAAAGTGTAGTGATTACTAACCAAGTGACGACTTTTTAATCCTCTGTGTGCATTATATGAGGTTTTTGAATCAGCACCTATTATGCTTCGTTTTTTTTTTATTTCATGAAAATTTAAAATAATAATATTTGAAAATAATCATTTTGAAAACTAATAATATAAGAGTTATTGACAGTGAATAATAAAAATAAATTACAAGTTTTCATAAGAACTTTATCACCTCTCTGAATTACCTCAGGCGTTTTTTTTTTTTTTTTTTTTTCCCTACAGCGTTAGCCCTAAGTCGACAGAAACGTCATTACTTTATTGTTGCACGGCATTAATAATATTGCGTAACATCATTGTGATATCGTACAACGTCTTGCGCTAGTAGTGACTTGATACATTCCGATGCATTTATATTTTTAGAAAATTTCTTAATTTAAAATGTCTACTTATAGAAGACAAAGAAAATTTAATAAAAGAAGTTGCATGTTGGTATACATATATTTATGTATACTGTATTACATATATATTAGTATACATATTTTATATGTATACTTTATTAGTATAAATATTTTATTCAGATTTTAATTCGTTAGTATACATATTTTATATGTATATTTTATTAGTATATATATTTTATACAGATTTTAATTTGTTAGTATACATATTTTATATGTATACTTTATTAGTATATATATTTTATACAGATTTTAATTTGTTAGTATACATATTTCTTTCAATTGCTAGTGGAAGAATTGCTTTTTTATTGTCTCTTCTCAGAAATCAGATCAGAATAAACTGTTCTCCCAAGACATTCCTGCTATTCGTAAAGAAATAAATTTATTCTAACTTCAATAAATGAATAAAAGTACCGAGTTAATTATTAATTATTGTATCATCGTGTTGCATCATTTAAAAGATTTATATTCCTTATAATTTCTGCGTTAAGTATTTTTATATTGAAATAAAAAAATCTATATAAAAATGAATGTTTGTCTGTATGTCTCTTATGCTTTCCTGAACCGTTGATCCGATTGCGATGAAACTTGGTCAGCTTATTGTTTACATCTACAGGATGGTTATAGGTGCAGTACAATTATTTAAAATAAAAAATAAAAATTTGGATCTCAATCGCATCTGTTTACTATGGATAAATCTCCAAATAGCTCGCCGAGAAGACAATAGATTCAGTAGAAATGTTAAATCCAAGTTAAAGGTTAATATTGTATAGCTATTGACATGCAAGTCAATTTCAGAGATAACAACTTTATTACAGATTATGGGAGAAAATTTTGGGGAGACCAATCTTGAGGTTTTTTAATTTTAATTAAATGTTAGCGTTTTTCGCAGGAACATGCAAAAATATTCTAGTACAAATAATTTTGGACTATCTTAATTTTCAAAAAAAATTATCTTTTCAACTATATTATCAATTTAACTATATATTAACGATTTTATAATATAAATATATTTTCTATGTTTAATGAATTTTGAAAGAAAATATTTTAATCACATTTTCTAAAATTAAACTTGAGAATTCCAAACGAATTACAATAAATAGTTTCTTTTATTACCATTCTGGAAGAACACCAGCTTTTCAATTCTAAAAGAATACACAAATCTAATATACAAAAAAAAAAGGATATTTGTTCCTATTTTATGTACTGTCGTACCATTAAACCTATTGCAACAAAACATTGCCAAATTATTGATTGATTGCACTTAATATTATTTTTTTTTTCTGCAGCAGCAACGCGCTGGGTACCAGCTAGTAAGAAAATAAATATGTCTCAACAATAGATTTATTTCCCCCTCAATGGGTTGAAAATTTCCTGGTTCTCCGGAAGTGAAATAGTTGAAGTTTGAGTTTCTGAACAAAAATGTTTACAAGAAAAATCAGAAAAACGAATTTAAAATAAAAATAAAGCAAAATAATATATATATATATATATATATATATATATATAGTATCGAAGTTATAAATCGGTTCGAATTTTTTATAATTTGGTATATAATTTATTTAAACAGTTTGTTTATATATCATCTTTTTATATTTATTTCATTATTGATAAAATTTTTAGAAACTAGTTCAAACGTGTGTCATGTTGTTAACGAATCCTATAAAATTAAAAATATCGTTTTCGGTTGTATTTTCGAAGAATATGTTTGAATGATAAACATTATTGAAAAATTTATTTATCCTTCATAAATTAAGATAATAAGAAAACATATTAAATTTTCTTGTTCAATTTAAATGCAGATGATATATTTTTGTATTGTCAAGCCTTTTTTTAGTGTAATTTAAAACAGTTAGGAAAGTTTACAAAACAGAAAAAAAAAAAAAAATAGATTGGAAAATTAAAATAATATTTTGGATTTTAGAAAGATGTGAATCCAACTTATCCAAGATTATTCACATTTTTTCTCTTCTGATACATAATAAAGCAGATTAAGATGAATGTGTTTTTTTATTTATTTCTTAAATACATTGTTTTAACATCCTGTTTTATGTCAAGATCTTAACAACATTTCATTTGTGACAGAACATCACATTTGTAATTGAGCGATGAAAAGTTTATTCAAGCGCAAAGAAAATCAACATAGGACTGTAAAACGTTTTCTCTGACGTTGCCTTTAAAGCAGCGTTCATACGATATCTTCAGCTAGAACGTCACTTGATCTCAATAAGACAATGACCAACAGTCGTCTCATCGGGGCAACTGTTTGCCACTGTCCCGTTCCGGACACGTGAGTTTCCTGAAGTAGGCGGGGTCTTCTATTGCGCGCAATAGTTAGCCTCGTGTGAACGCGGCTTAAGTGTACACAAGCAGAAAAAAAAAACTTATGGCGATACCATCAAAACGCATGAACATAACGTGGCTTCACTCCTACACAGAAGCTTCATTCCACAGAAACTTTTCTGTAGGAATAAAGCCACTTGTATAAACGTGATTCATTCAAATTACGAATATACAAATACATCACTCTGGCCGTATTATAATTGGAGGCATCTGAAGATTGAAATCAATCTATGAAATATTTTAAAGAACACGTTAGAACTACAAAACGCTCTTACACTGAAATTTGAACAATGGAATAGTGGTTCAGGTGTGATCTTAGTCACCTCACCTGCTGTCCAAAGGTACAAGATCCGTCCTAAAATAACCCTTGTACGGTTTCAAAACGAGACGTTAATCTTTTTAAAACTAAGATTAAAACCACAGGATTCATTAAAAAAAGTTCTTTGCATGATTGCATGGATTGACAGTATCTCTTTCTGATGAAAAAAGCTTAAAAAAATATTTTACTTAAAATGTTAACAGATTTAAGTGATTCATATGCGATCTTAGTCACCTCACCTGCTGTGCAAAGGTACAATATTCGTTTTAAAATAACCCTTGTACGGTTTCAAAACAGGACGTTAATCCTTTTAAAACTAAGATTAAAACCACAAGATTCATTAAAAAAAGTTCCTTGCATGGTCACATGGATTGACAGTATCTCTTTCTGATGAAAAGTGCTTAAAAAATATTTTACTAAAATACTAGCACATTTAACTGATTAAAATATTGAAACCTAATTACATACAAAATATTTTCAACTCAATGTTCTCAAATTTTCTTCTTCTTTCTTAATATTCTACGTACATAAGTTATTTGCTATTTATATGTTAAACAAGTAATATATATATAATTCCTACTTAAGTCAACAAAGAAATTTTTTATTTTAGTTACTTTTGATTAAATAATTACAATTAATATAAATATGTATATGCATATAACAATATTAAGTGTCAAAATAATTTTTTTAAAACGATCTACATGCCTCAGCACTGACGATATTTATTCCTAAATTTATATCCAGCTCAATATTTTACATAAGAGAAATTTTCTCCCGTATAAAACGAAAATTAACTAATTTATCAAAAAGTGACTGATTTTTGCAGGAATTGAACTCGCATTCTTCACCTTCAAGCGAAAAATACCGAAATCCTTGCATTTTACTGATTGAGCTATTGCCTGTTGGTTTCTATTTTCATTACAAACCTCTATAAAACTCCATTTAAAGTATTAAAAATTAATTAAATTCAGTTAATGAATTAATATTTGAAGAAAAAAACTGTATTAACATCAAGTGTCATTGACTATAAGTTTAAAAATATGTATTTGAACTTGAGTAGATGAATAAAAAATATTTTATTAACGATTAAAAATTTGAACGAGATATATAACTATATGTGGGGAGAGTGTGAACTAATAGTAGAAATTGAAAAAAATAATAACTCTTATAGTTGAAAGTTCTAAGGCACAATGAATGGAAACTTTATATCTGATAATTGTCATTATCTCTATATCTATTTGTCATACTGATGTATCTGTTCGTCAAAGGAATGATTTTTTCCCCTTTATGCAATCCCACTAATCAACGGAGGAACTATGCTATGATTAATATTCCATCACTAAGACTGAGTGAAAGGGCTTTTCTTTGTCTTGCATCAGTTGTTTCTTTTCTATCAATAGTCGTCTCTATCATTCAAAAAAAAAAAAAAAAAAAAAAAAAAAGCGCCCATCATTTTTATCTCAATTCATTAAGCAAAATTTTCTTCTTATGTTAGATTCAATGATACGGAACAAAGGAAATGCTTTAGAAGAAATTAGGAAATAAGCGACAAATAAATCTAGAAATAAATAATTCTTACATGTAAACAAGCACTTTAATGTTACTATTATTTTGCTGGTATTTTTTTCTAACCAGCATTATGAGAGCTTTCGAATCAATAAACGTTAATTTTCATCTTACTTTGAATTAGTTGTTAGCCTTTTCATTGAATACGTATAGGTAATCACGAATTTATATAGCTTCAAC
>JAPMOQ010001879.1:2021958-2035409 GCA_026543055.1 Argiope trifasciata | reverse complement strand
CATTCCCATTAATCAACAAAAGTACATTTAATGTTACTATTATTTTGCTGGTATTTTTTTCTAACCAACATTATGAGAGCTTTCAAATCAATAATAAACGTTTTCATCTTACTTTAAATTAGTTGTTAGCTGTTTCATTGAATACGTATTGATAATCTCGAATTTCTTTGGAAGAAACAATATATCGACTCTTAAACGAACTCAAGTGTAGGTAGTATCATTCGCTCTTGCAATTCAATAGGGGGTACTAAATTCTTATGTGGATATCACCAATAGAATATATCAAGAAATATGTTAACCTCCGACGGGACATCTCGTAATGACGATGAGATCCTTCCGGTATGGTGGTTGGATCTCTCCAACCCGGTGGAACATATGTGGGGGCTCCGGCCCTCCCATCGACGACGGGACGTACTCCCTACGGGGAGTGTTGTACCGTGGCCGGTGATGGCCATTAGGACTCAACCACAGTTCCCGCCAGTGTTGCTGTATCGGTGGTCATTCAGTTTTGCGAGTTTAATCCACTTGCCTTAGTGCCTGGTCGTAGGTCAACTATATGACTATTCGCTCTTGAAAGGTAAGCAATGCCACTACTCAACAAAAGTACATTTTAAAGTTAAGCCCATAGTGAATATACCTGAAATGATATCTACCTGGATTATAAAATACAGTTTAGTTATATTAATAATCCCTTTTAAAGTATCTTTAGGTCTAATTTGCAATTGATCTCGTAATTTTGAACCGCTGTGAAACGACTAGGATGACACCTGAGTTGGCATCCCCTCTGAAAACTTTTGCACCGCACCAACCTTGCAGATTTAATGTACACCCAGTTTACTATTACACTGTAGTTTTTCGATGGAATTAGGCCTTGACTCCACTTCTGAAGTCCAGACTTTGCCACCATGGCCCATTTGGCTATAAATATCATAAATCTGTTTGCAATACTTACTAGGAGAGCGAACGAATTATCTTTGCTCTTTGAAGTTGTTTCAGAATTACTTTCAGCTGTTCTAACACAAAATGCATTTTTAAATTGCTACCGTCTTTTCTGGGTTGGTTTAATTTGATTTAGTTATATTAACGTCTCATTTTAAAGCAACACTAAGGCTATTTTGGGACACACCTCGTAATTTTGAACAGCTGTCAGGCGAGTAGGGACGACACCTGAGTTGGCACCCCCTGTGCAAACTTTTACTCCACACCACCGGCATAACCTTGACGGATTTAATGTACACCGGATCTTCTTACACTGTAGTTTTTCGATGGAATTAGGTCTTGACTCAGATCCTGAAGTCCAGACTTTACCACTAAGGTCCATTTTGTTATAAATGTCATAAAACCATATACGATACTGACTAGGAGAGCGAACGAATTATTGTTGTTCTTTATAGTTGTTCCAGAATTACTTTCAATGGTTCGAACGCAAAATGCATTTTTTTATTACTTAAGTATATATATGTATCAACCAATAATAAATAAATATATCAACTAATATTGACAAATGTACGTATCAATCAATAATGAAAAATATATGTATCAACTAATAATGACAAGTGTACGTATCAATCAATAATGACAAATGTACGCATCAACCAAGAACGAACGAATTATCGTTGTTCTTTATAGCTGTTTCAAAATTACTTTCAACGGTTCTAAAGCAAAACATATTTTTTAATAGCATCTGTCTTTTTCTTGGTTGGTTTAATTTCGTTTAATTATCTTACTATTGGCGGTATCGATTACCGATCTCGCGATCTTAGGATTCGTAGCCATATAACATAACGGTTTGTGATCACTGAGTTGAGGATGTTGTCTGGATTATAAAGCTTCCACTACAATACTCTCCCTCCAGTGAGAGGTGAGACGAACGATATTTTGTTGCTGTTGAGTGGCGATCTTATTGAATGTTGAATTTTTAATGCGTCTGACCCCCTTTTTTTAATTGGTTGGTTATTTATCAGCTTCATTTTTTATTTGTTTTAACGGATGATTATTTATCGCAATTTTTTTATCGGCTGATTATTTATCATCATTTTATTTATATTTTTTCGGGTAGAGGGCGCCACATCAGCTGAACGAATGTTGCGTTTTATTTATTTTCATCGTCGTAGATCACCAATGTTGCTATTGGAGATAGAATCAAATCGTGATCTTACGGTTCGTTACCAGATAACATGAACACAAGACGAAGAGTGATCACTAAATCTTAAGGATGCAATCAATTATTCAGGGAGTTACTGTCTTGAAAAAAAAATCTCAATATTAATTAATTCTTCAAAACAGTAACGCCTTGAACAGTTATATTAACCTATCATTTTAAACCAACACTAAGGCTATTTTGGGACAGACCTCGTACATTTGAACCGCTGTCAGAAAACAAGGATGACACCTGAGTTGGCATACCATCTGCATAATTTTGCACCACATTAATAGGTTTGACTGATTTAATGTACGCCGGATCTACTTACACGGTAGTTTTTAGATGGAATTAGGTCTTGACTTCGCTTCAGAAGTCCAGACTTTACTACCATGGCCCATTTGATTATAAATGTCATAAATCTGTCGGCGATACTTGTGTGTGTGTGTGTATGTATATATATATATATATATATATATATATATATATATATATATATATATATCAACAAATAATAAATATATGTATCAACAATGGTCATAATCATAATGAGAAATGTACATATCAATCAATAATGGCAAATATATGTAATAACCAATAATGACAAGTGTGCGTATTAACCAGTAATGACAAGTATACGTATCAACTAATAATGACAAATATATGTATCAACCAATAATGACAAGTGTGCGTATCAACCAATAATAACAAGTGTGCGTATCAATCATAATGACAAATGTACGTATCAATTAATAATGATAAATATATGTATCAACCAATAATGACAAGTGTACGTATCAATCAATAATGACAAATGTATGTATCAACCAAAAACGAACGAATTATCGTTGTTCTTTATAGCTGTTTCAGAATTACTTTCAGCGGCTCTAAGGCAAAATGCATTTTTAAATTACTTTTTCTGGGTTGGTTTAATTTGGTTTAGTTAAATTAACGTCTCGTTTTAAAGCGACACTAAGGTTATTTTGGGACACACCTCGTCATTTTGAACTGCTATCAGACGACTAGGACGACACCTGAGTTTGCACCCCCTTTGCGAACTTCCACACCCCACCAGCGGGAGTACGTTTGGCCCTGACAGATTTAACGTGTAACAGACCCGCCCAGACCGCGGTTTTTCGGTGGATTCGGGTCTGGAACCTGAAATTCCCCTATTCCGAAGTAGAGCCCATATTTTTCTGGAAGGGCGACATGAAGAGGTTAAATAATACAATAATTTGCTGAGAGTTTTTTTATTCATACAAAATTTCTAGCAATTAATTTTAAGCTAAAAAATATAGTATAGTTAAATATAACTTTCGTATTCAAAATTATCTTTGAGATAGATGATTATTGCGTTTTTTACTTCTTTTGTCTTAATCATTTTCACTGTTTAAGCTGATATAACAGGGAAACGAAGAGAGATATTTCTGGTTTGTGTGCAAATTATCCCCAAAAAGAAAAACAAATGTTTATTTCCTAAAATATTGCAATGAAATATAATAGCTGCCTTTTTCGACCAACTTTTTCGCTGAAATTATGAGTTTTTTAGGCTATTAAATAGATAAAATGCAATGATTTTTTTTAAAAATTCGCCTTATGACTTGATACGACATAAAAATAACAATTGAATTGAATTATTCTACTACTAATTATAATAAAAATTAAAAAGTGCGCATATCTATATAAATAAAAATGAATGTTTGTCTGTATGTCTCTTATGCGCAGCCGGGCACCACATAAGAGACATACAGACAAACATTCAATTTTATTTATATAGACTAGCCGCCTTTGGCGACCAGCTGGTTCGCCATGAGTAATGCGTTCTAAAATTTCTAATTAAATCATATATTTTTTAGTCAAAATTTAAGAAATAGTTTAAGTTGAAATATTCAGTTATTAGTAGTTAAAAAGTCAGGAACTTTATTTGGAAAAACTTTTTGAGTTTAATGCTCTAATAATTTATCGATTATGCTTCCAAAATATTAAAAATGTTTTTTTCGGTGATATTGCCAAAATGTTGAATATGTTTTTTAAAGAAAGCGAAAAAGGGAAAAAATTATTGAATTAATGATACAGATATTGCAACCGATGATAGAAATATGCCATTAAGTCGGGATTTCAATGCATATCCTGTCTAAATTCAATCAGGTTTACTGTAAATAAAGATAATTTATGGAATTAATGATATAAATATTGCAAACGATTTCTTAGAATCCTTTGCCTTGAATTTATTTTTATAGAAAATATCACATTTTATGTTTATGTTATTTTATCCAATCACGAGCTGAAAGTTGTATTTCTTTAGATTTGATTTACGATGATAGTTGTTGTTTTTCATTTGAACTTCCGGCATTGTTTTATTTTATTTTATCCAGTCACGTGCTCAAAAAAACATGGATAAAATATTTCTTTAAAAATTCGTTAAAAATAGAAGCTTGAGTGATACATTAAAACACTGATAACATTAGAAAGCTAATTTTTTTAATCTTTAAATTGATGTTAAATTCATGTTTGTCCGATAATAATTTCGGAAGTTATAGCGGAAAAACGTCGAAATTTCGCTTAAATTTCAATTAATTCAAATTCTAATTCAAAATTCAAAAAAAGGGCTCCGAGGTGCACATTCCCGACATCCAAGGTATACATGTACCAAATTTGGTAGCTGTAGGTCCAACGGTCTGGCCTGTAGAGCGCCAACACACACACACACACACACACACACACACACACACACACACACACACACACACACACACACACACACACACACATTGAGCTTTATTATAAGTATAGATAACATAATTTTACCATGCCAATAACCATGCCGTAAGTACTAGAAATAAATATTCGAGGTTTCATCTCAATTGGATGAACGGTACGGCACCGCATAAGAGACATACAGATAAGCATTCAATTTTATTTATAAAAGATTATAAAAAAAGCGAATTTTTAAAAATTGAATTAAGCCACGTTATGTCAATCTTTTGTTGCGTATGCATATCAGGTCAACGCTATATTACGAGTCGCTTACTTAATAGTTTCGCAACGCATTAGCGCAGAGCACGATTTGAAAGAAATTCCTTCCATTGATGAAAAGATCCGATCTGCAGGAATGCCGAGTCACAAAAGGGGTTGCAAAGGTTTGAACTGAACCCATCTTCAGGTGAACGCGCACCAAGTGTACCGAGACATTCCGGGCAGTCCAATCACCCCGCGCCATCAGATAACACCAGAAAGAAATTAATAGGAAACAAATCAATGCAAGGGGAAGGATTGCAAACAGATTGCTTGTGCTCGGAAAAAATAAGGGTTCAGTTATTTCCACATCTTGAGATAAATATCTTTTAAAAGAGTTTTCAGAGATATATTAAATAAAAATTTCGACCTGAATTTGTACATTTTTTTTTTAAATTACACTAATTGTATTTAGAATAATCTATAACTTTATGCACGCTCTTTCATTGTGTTAAAATGCGTATAAGAAGGATACTTACTGTTAGCATACGTCATATCTTTTTTTTTTCTTTTACAAAATATTAAATTTATTTGTACATTCTTTTTAAATTACACTAATTGTATTTAGAATGATTTATAACTCCATGCACGTTCTTTGAGTGTGTTAAAAAACGTGTAAGAAGAGTATTTATATGTACGTTTAAAAGATATTTTCTGTTAGCATACGTCATGTCTAATTTTTTAAAAAAATATTAAATTTGATTGAATTATTGTTCAGATCGAAACAAACATTTCGACCTGAATTTGTATATTTTTTTAAAAATTACACTAATTGTATTTAAAATGAATTATAATTTTATGCACGTTCTTTCAGTGTGCTAAAATGCCTGTAAGAAGGATATTTATATGTGCGTATGAAAGACATTTTCTGTTAGCATACGTCATATCTAATTATTTTTTTTTACAAAATATTAAATTTGATTCAATTATCATTCAGGTTAAAATGCTGGTTTCGACCTGAATTCGTACATTTTATTAAAAAAATTATACTAATTGTATTAAGAATTTTCTGTTAGCATACGTCATATATATTTTTTCTTTGAAAAATAAATTAAATTTGATTGAATTATCGTTCAGGTCAAAACAAACGTTTCGACCTGAATTTGTAAATTTAAAAAAAATTACACTAATTGTATTTAGAATGATTTATAACTTCATGCACATTCTTAAAATATAAAATGCGTGTAAGAAAGATATATATATGTACGTTTAAAAGACATTTTCTTTCAGCATACGTCATATCTAATTTTTTTAAAAATATATTATATTTGATTTAATTATCATTCAGGTTGAAATGTTGGTTTCGACCTGAATTTGAACATTTAAAAAAATTACACTAATTGTATTTAGAATTTTTTGTTAGCGTACGTCATATCTAATTTTTTAAAAATTAAATTTGATTGAATTATTGTTTAGGTCGAAAACAAACATTTCGACTTGAATTTGTAAATTTTAAAAAAATTAATCTAATTATATTTAGAATGATCTAGTACTTCATGCACGTTCTTTCAGTATGTTAAAATGCATGTAAGAAGTATGTCTATATGTATGTTTAAAAGACATTTTCTTTTAGCATACGTCATATCTAATTTTTTAAAAAATATATTAAATTTGATTGAATTATCGTTCATGTAGAAATGTCTGTTTCGACCTGAATTAGCACATTTTTAAAAAAATTACACTAATTGTATTTAGAATGATTTATAACTTTATGCACGTTCTTTCAGTGTGTTAAAATGCGTTTAAGAAGAATATTTATATGTACATATAAAGACATTTTCTTTTAGCATACGTCATATCTAATTAAAAAAAATATTAAATTTGATTCAATCATCGTCCAGGTCGTAACAAACATTCCGACCTGAAATTGTAGATATATTTTAAAAATTACACTAATTATGCTTAGAATGATTTATACACTGATGGAAAAAAAATCCCAACACCAAGAAAAAATTATTGTACAGTAATGAAATTTTAGGAAAACATTTGTCTAGGTAACATATTTAATTGATTAAAGTTTCAAGATCACAGGTAGAGCCATTTCAATTGTGAAATGTTGGTACATTAGTAACCGGTGTAACCGCCAGAATTTGGAATGCAAGCATGCAAACGTGCATGCATTGTGTCGTACAGGTGTCGGGTATCAGTTTGTGGGATGGAGTTCCATGCCTGTTGCACTTGAGCGGTCACTGCAGGGACGGTTAATGCTGGCTGCGGATGACGCTGGAGTTGTCGTCCAATGATTTCCCATACGTGCTCGATTGGAGAAAGATCTGGTGATCTAGCAGGCCAAGGCAACATGTCGTCACTCTGTAGAGCATGTTGGGTTACAACAGCGGTATGAGGGCGAGCTTTATCCTGTTGGAAAACACCCCCTTGAATGCTGTTCATGAATGGCAGCACAACAGGTTGTATCACTAGACTGACGTACAAATTTGCAATCAGGGTGCGTGGGATAACCACGAGAGTGCTCCTGCTGTCCTACGAAATTGCTCCCCAAACCATAACTCCAGGAGTAGGCCCTGTGTATCTAGGCCGCAGACAGGTCCCTATCAGGCGTTCACCTGGCCTCCTTCTAACCAACAAATGGCTATCACTGCGACCAAGGCAGAACCGGCTTTCATCAAAAAACTCAACAGACCTCCACTCCGTCCTCCAATGAGCTCTAGCTTGACACCACTCACGTCGCAAACGGCAGTGGTTTGGAGTCAGTGGAATGCACTGTACATGGCGTCTGGCTCGGAGCTGTCCTTGAAGCTACCGATTTGTAACAGTTCGTTGTGTCACTGTGGTGCCAACTGCAGCTCGAATTTCAGCTGCAGACGCAGTACCATTAGCCACAGCCATACGCCGAATACGACGGTCTTCCCTCTCCGTAGTACCGCGTGGCCGCCCGGAACCTGGTCTTCTTGAGGCAGTAACTTTCCTTGACCACTGCCGCCAATATTCATGCACAGTGGATACATTCCTGCCAAGTCTTTCAGCAATATCGCGGAAAGAAAACCCACCTTCTCGTAGCCCTACAACACGACCTCGTTCAAACTCAGTGAGCTGTTGATAATGGCTTCGTCTTCTCAGAGGCATCCTTGACTAACATTAAGCCACTTCGTCAAATCTCAACTGTAAATAATGACCACGAATCTTACAGCGCTTATTTAAAGCAAATCTCATTTGCATGTTCATAGTGTCGCTACTAGCGCCACAATTACGCGCGTAGCTCGAAATTTGAATCGACGTCATCTTTCAGATGCATAAACCCGCCTACCAAATTTCGTTTATCTAGCACAGCTCCTTCCTAGTGTTGGGATTTTTTTTTCCATCAGTGTAACTTCATGCACGTTCTTTTAGTGTGTTAAAATGCGCGTAAGAAGGATATTTATATGCACGTATGAAAGACATTTTCTGTTAGCATACGTCATATCTAATTTTTTAAAAAAAAATTATTAAATTTGATTGAGTTATCGTCCACGTCGAAATAAACATTCCGAGCTGAATTTGTACATTTTAAAAAAATTACACTAATTATGTTTAGTATGATATATAACTTCATGCACGTTCTTTCAGTGTATTAAAATGCGTGAAAGAATATTTATATGTATGTTTAAAAGCCATTTTCTGTTAACATACGTTATATTTAATTTTTTTAAAAATATATTAAATTTGATTGAATCATCGTTTAGGTCTGTCGAAATGTCTGTTTCGACCTGAATTTGTACATCTTTTAAAAATTACACTAATTGTATTTAGAATGATTTATAACTTTATGCACGTTCTTTCAGTTTTTTAAAATGCGTGTAAGAAGGATATTTATATGTACGTTTATAAGGCATTTTCTGTTAGAACACATCATTTCTAATTTCTTTAAAAAATATGAAATGGGATTGAATTATCGTTCATTTTGATATTATTTCTTTCTGTAGAATACTTTGAAAAATACAGTTACATATCAACAATTTTTTATTATTTTGTGACTTCATTTCATAATTTGTATGGAAGAAAAGTGATACCTATCCACCAGAAAAAAAAATACTTTTTTATTTAAAACATCGAAACAAATCTTGACGATTGCTGCCCTGTTCAGAGAGCTAGTTTCAGCGTAGAGATATTGGAAAAAATGATTTAATATGTAGTAATCAGTCATGTGTAGTTATCAGGTATGTTTTTAATATGTTGTTATCATTAAAGTATAGTTATCAGTTACGTATTTAACATGTAATAATCTCTTTTCAAAAATTGTTTCATTCAAATATATTTCAATTACATATTCTGATGAATATAGAACTTGTGTTCGGTAACATATATATTGATCAGTAACACTAAAAATGGAAAAACATGAAAAAGGTACCAAATTTAAGTTTTTGCAATTATAATTTATCTCTTTCTACAGACAAAAATTTTGATAAAAAATATTTTAATTTATTTTAACAAAATGAAAGAGAGAATTCTTATTAATTACAAAAAGAAGAATCACTTTATTTTGATTAAAATATTTTAATTTATTTTAACAAGCTGAAAGAGAGAATTCTTATAAATTACAAAGAGAGGAATCACTTATTTTCTAATCGATCTAAATAATACACATCAGATTCGAAGGCAAATATTGTTTTTCGTATTGAATCTGATTTTAAGATTCCAAGCTTTGGAGGTTGTGGTAGGTGATGCTGGCTCGGAATAGAACTCGGGACTTTATGATTAGAAGCCCCGTAACATAGCCACTAGACAAAATCAATTGTATATGCCCCATAGATGTTATCTGGTTTATGAACTTACCACCACAAGGTGAAAAAACGGTATGATTTAACTTAATTGCGCGATACCGCCTGCAAAAAAATGCTATAATTCCTTTTGAAATTGGGATTTATTTAATCCACTGAAGAGAAAATGAATGCGTTGATCCAATTTTCACATTCTGTTTCCACTTTTAATAGGGCCTTGATGGTCTAATGGTAAGGTCACGAGTTCGGAACCGGAGAGCTTCAGGTTCAAGACCCGATTCCACCGAAGAACCGATTCGGAAGCGGATCTGGTGCACGTTAAATCCGTCGGGGCCAAATGTTCTCCCGCTGTTGTGGTGTGGAAGTTTTGAAGGGGGTCGCCAGCTCAGGTGCTGTCCTCGTCATCTGACCGCGGTTCAAAATTACGAGGACCGTCCCAAAATGGTCCTAATATTGCTTTGAAACAGGGTGTTACTATAACAAAACCAAACTAATTATTTCCGACAGTTCAAAAGGCTAACTTTGGATGCGAAACAAGAAGAATTTTGTCTTGAAAATTGCATTCGTATCTATCGTTTAAAGACGATTCAGTTCCATATAAAATTATTATGTATTCATAATTTGAGTATAAACTTTGTTATATCTATCAGAAATTAATTAAGGTGAATATATTTTAGTTTATCTATGTAAATAAAAATGAATGTGTGTCTCTTATGCCTTCCTTCACCATTCATCCAATAGGGATGAAACTTGGTCAGTTTATTGTTTACACCTACGGGATGGCTATAGGGATATTATAATCATCTAATTTTTTTTTTAAATCGGATCTCAACCGTATCTATTTACCAAGGATTAATCTCCAATTAACTCGCTAAGGTGACTATAGATCTGTAGGAATGTTAAATCCAAGTTAAAGGTTAATATTTTCTAGCTATGTCAAATGTCATGTACAAATGTATATAAATGTCATGTACGCTATTCTCAGAGGTAACAACTTTATTACAGACTAGCCGCCTTTGGCGACCAGTTGGTTCGCCATGAGTAATGCGTTCTAAAATTTTCAATTAAATCACATATTCATTAGCCTTGAAGCAATTCCGGGCATTGATTTTCCTGAAATTAAAAATGTTTTTTTTTCCGTGATGCTGCCAAAATATTAAATATGTTTTTTAAAGAAAGCGAAAAAGAAAAAAAATTATTGAATTAATGATCCAGATATTGTAAACGATTATAGAAATATGCCATTAAGTCGGGATTTCAATGCATATCCTGTCTAAATTCGATCAGGTTTACCATAAATAAAGAAGATTTGTTGAATAAAATGATTTAGATATTGCAAAAAATTATAGAAAACTTTGCGTTGCATTTATTTTTTTCGAAAATATCACATTTTTTGTTTCTTTTATTTTATCCAGTCACGTGCTAAAAGTATCATTTCTTGAGATTTATTTTGCAATGATAGTTTTTTTTATTTGAACTTCCGGCATTCTTTTATCCAATCACGTGCTAAAAACATGGTTAAAATATTTCTTTAAAAATTCGTTAAAAATAGAAGCTTACGTTATAAATTAAAATGTCTGATACCGTTAGAAAACTTTTTTTTTTTCTTTAAATGGATATAAAAATCATGTTTGTGCAATAATATTTTCTGAAGTTATAGCGGAAAAACGTCTATATTTCGCTTAATTTTTAATTAACTATAATTAAAATTCGAAAAAAGGGTTCCAAGGTGCACATTCCAGATTATCAAGGTATACATGTGCCAAATTTGGTAGCTGTAGGTCCAACGGTCTGACCTGTAGAGCGCCAACACACACACACACACACACATGCACACACACACACATACACATTGAGCTTTATTATAAGTATAGATTATACGAGAAAGTTTTGAAGAGTCCAACCCTGGGTTTTTAAAAAAAATTTAATTAAATGTTAGCGTTTTTCGCAGTAACTACCAAAAATTTTGCACCATCTTAATTTTCAAAAATTGTCTTTTCAACTATATTAAAGATTTTATGGTGTAAATATATTTTCTATGTTTAATCAATTTCAAAGTAAAATGTTTTAATCACATTTTTTCTAAACTTAAATTTGAGGATTCCGAACGAATATGAAACGAATCACGAGATAGAATAAATAGTTTCTTTCATTACCATTCTGAAAAAACACCAAGTATTACAAGTCTGAAAGAATACAAAAATGTAATACATAAAATTGAATATTTGTTTGTTCGTATATTATATACTATCGTACCTTTCATCCTATTTCGATAAAACATTGCGAAATTATTGATTGATTGTACTTAATAATATTTTTTTCGGCGGCAGCAACGCGTCACCAGCTAGTTTTCTTTTATAAAAATTGATTCCCTTTATATACCCGTTGTTATTCGGAATTTAAAAACTTTCATGCATAATATTTTTAATATAAAAACTAAATTTGTATACATTATTATTATGCGAAACAATCCTTTTGTTATATCACATTACTTGATTCGCTTCCTTAGGTCTTAGTCACTTGCAATCTTTTGGAAATAAAAGGCATTCTCAGTTATTCTGAGCACCATTAAATAACGACTTTAAACCAATAAAGATAATTTCCAAAAAATATGAAACGGAATTTAAAAATAAAAATAAAGGTAATGTTCTCTGAGTCTTACTATATTTTAAGCTCGTCTGCATGAGAGTTTAAAAGAATTAATAAAAATTGAAGAAAGAATTATACAGAAAATATAATTATAAATATAAATTAATATTATTCAATACAATATAGATTCAAAATCAATATTATTCAATACAATATACACTTTATATCAATATTATTCAATACAATATACATTCTATATCAATATTATTGAATACAATATACATTAATTATGAATATTATTCAAAATATAATTCAATATAATTGTAAAGGTAAAATTTTGAGTTCGAAGGCGGTGTTGAAATATTTCATTTAAATTAAATTTCTCCGAACTTACTGTAGAAAAAACGACAAAATTTCAATTAATTTCTAAATAATTGAAAGTAAAAAGTTGACGGTTTTTACTCTTGGAAAAGTTGACGGTTTTTGCTCTGTGGAAAGTTGACTTTTTTCTTTCTTTTGTCGACTATTTTTCGACGATTCCATCTCATTAAATGGGTGACCCTGAAGGATGAGTACTCCTTTGACCTTAAATTCCTCCCATTAGTTACTTTTTCATTTTGAAATGAAAGGCGGTATTAAAATATTTGAAATAAAATAAATTTCTCCGAACTTACTATAGAAAAACAACAAAATTCAACTAATTTCTAAGTAATTAGAATTGAAAAGTTGACGGTTTTTGCACTTTGAAATGTTGACAATTTTCTTACTTTCATCTTAAAGAGTAAGTGTGAACAATTTAGTGGAAATCCACCCAGTGTTTTAAGAGAATATACATACATACATAGAGCTAGCGAGACTTATATTTATATTAAGATGATAACCAATTTCTTAGCTCATTAAAAAAATTCGATCAATCGCGAAATTAAAAAAGAATACCGAGACGGATTTTTCTAAGTAATTAATAATAAAGCTTGCCTAGACTTGAATTATAA
>JAPMOQ010001879.1:1985619-2005749 GCA_026543055.1 Argiope trifasciata | reverse complement strand
CACACACACACACACACACACACACACACACACACACACACACACACGCACGCACACACGCACACGTGTGTGTGTGTATATACATATGATGTGCGTGTGAGTATATATATGTGTGTGTGTATGTATATATATATGTGTGTGTGTATGTATATATATATGTGTGTGTGTATATATATGTGTGCATGTATGTATATATATGTGTGTGTGTGTATGTATATATATGTATGTGTGCGTGTATGTATATATATGTATGTGTATGTATATATATATATGTGTGTGTGTGTGTGTATGTATGTATATATATATATATATATATAAATCTGATACACAAAAAAAGAAAGAAAAAGGAAAGGAAAAGCAATAAACTAAATACAAAGGAAAGTGCACACTGTTGCAAGATTTTGAAAAAGGGAAATAAAGATGAGTTAAACAAACAAAGAAATAGGACTTAACGAATTCTCTGCGTGGGCAGACGGCCGTTGCAGCTGAAATGTATCACATAACGCAACTTAGGCGCGTGTTTGTGAGGGTTGACAGTTGAGCATTAAGAACTTTTCGATGTGATGGAGATATCGATTGAAAGGCAGATTGTAAATGAAAAGTTTGAAAACTTTTTTAATGAAGGAGTTGTGAGAGTTAATAAGAAGAGAAAATATTGGTTTCAAATAAAAGATAATTGGATAAGAAAAATAGTTTTAAATAAGAGATAACTGGATAAGAAATAATAGTTTAAACTAAGAGATAGCTGGATAAGAAATAATAGTTTAAAACAATTTTTAGTTTAGTTTAGTTATAATAACGTCCCGTTGTAAAGCAACACTAGGGATATTTTGGGACGGACCTCGTCATTTTGAACCACGGTCAGATGACGAATGGTTTTTAATAAAAAATAGCTGGATAAGAAATTATATTAAATAAGTGATAGTTGGATAAGAAATAATAGCTTTAAATTAAGAGATAACTGGATAAAAAAATTTAAAATAAGAGATAGCTGGATAAGAAATAGTTTTAAATAAGAGACAGCTGAATAAGAAATAATTTTAACTAAGAGATAGTTGGATAAAAATAAAAGTCTTAAATAGAAGATGTAAGAAATGGCGGTTTTAAATAAAAGTTGATTAGATAAAAAAAAGTTTTAAATAAGAGATATCTGGATAAGAAATAATAGTTTTAAATAGAAGATGTAAGAAATATAGGTATTGAAATAAAGGATAATTGGATAAAAAAATAATAGCTTTAATTAAGAGATATCTAGATAAGAAATAGTAGTTTTAGATAGAAGATCCACGGAAAAAAATTATTATTACTTAAATAATGGAATCTTTAAATTCTGGCCAAAAGACGCATTTGCAACATCTTTGTCCCTAGTCAAGATTATATGAAAGATTATTATGCAAAAAAGTATATGCGTACGGGTCACGAGATTTCTCGTCTTTAGCAGGCCGGACATTGTGGTCAGGTCACGAGATATCTCGTTTTCATTTTTTCCCCGGCTAAGTCGATATATAACCAACCAGAGGCAAATATTTAGCACATTAAGGACCTCAAAGGAGTCTGTAAGACATATGCTGGGAACAGCACGTTTCTATGCAGACTTATACTTTCTAAAATCATCATAACTTTGTTATTTATGAACTAAACACGAGAAAACTCGTGAGAGGCTCGAAAGAGATGGGACACGAAATACGAGAAAATTCGTGTGCCTTCTTTAATGTTTTAAAACAAGATACTGCTGCAAATCGTGCCGAATATCATTGCACAAGGGAATATGTTTTACCAAATATCACACTCTAAATCATTATTCAAGTCTGTGAAATAAATAATAATTAAAATGTAAAAAAAAATTGCATCATAAATGCATGTGTAAAATATGTAAAAATGTTTAAGAATACTTTATGCAAATATAATACCATAAGCAAGTTAAAAATGCGCACATATACATCCTGTTGCTTGCCAATCATGCTTCTAGAACGTCCAAAAATGTGTGGCACTTTGGAGCGTGTTGAATGCCGTACCCAATGTGTTAACTCACTAAACCTTTACATTTTTTTTTGAAGAAATTCATTTCTTTTGTTTTCTGAATCAATCAAATGTTCTGATTGAAATCTAATTTTTCAACAACATACATTTGAATTGAATAATTCTTATGGAAAGCATTCATGTCTATGCAATAAAAAAGTATCTATTCAAAAATAGATTCTTTCAGCTACTCAGACTAAAGTTCATTGCAAGTTGACAATGAAAATGGAAAGATTTGGAAAGATAGTCAATAAATAGCTGATAACATTCGGGAACATTTATTAACAATCATTTTTCGTGGCAGCTTTCTTTCAGTAAGCGTTTGAAAGAATGCAGGTCATAATTTTTGTGTCACCCATATAAGTGGCATTTAGCCCCTTTAAACTCATTAACTCTTTATTTACTGATTCTGCTTAAAAGTACCATTTAAATCTAGGTTTTATCTTTATTATACGACAATTTTTGCTGATCGTATTCTAAAGAACACGGATAATGTAACCCAAATCATATGGAGTTAATATAAGCTAAAAGTAGGAATTAAAAATGTTTTATTAATAATTAAATTAATTAAGATATTTCTGTTAATTAAATTTTTTTCTTGTTTTCCTTGGGATTATTCTGCAAGGAAACTTAACTACTGGTGCAAAAATGAAGTTGAAAAATTGATAGGAACATATTTCGATACATAAAGAATTATCTACAATTTTTTCAAGAGATCCATTTCTTCTGTTCTTTGAATCAATTAAATGTTCTGACTGAAATCTAATTTTTCATCAATATATGCTTGATTTGAACAACTCTTATGGTGTTACAGTGCTATGTCTACTCAAATGGGTAGATTTGGAAAGATAGTCAATAAATGGCTTATAACATTCAGATACATTTATTATATTATCACATTTAAAACTAATCATTTTTCATGGCAGTTTTCTTTTAATAATAGCATTCATATTTATGCAGCTGAAAAATTATCTATTCAAAAATAAAGATTCTTTCAACTACATAGACTAAAGTCCATTTCAGGCTGACAATGAAAATGGGAAGATTTGGAAAGATAGTCAATAAATGGCTGATAACATTCAGGCACATTTATTAACAATCATTTTTCGTGGCAAGCTTTGTTCTAGTAATCATTTTAAAGAATGCAGGTCATAATTTTTGTGTCACCCATATAAGTGGCATTTAGCTCCTTTAAACTGCAATAATTTTGTCAGTAGACCATTCTAGCGTGTACCAAATTTTAACATACGGAAATGATATTGTAAATTACTCATTACGTTCTTATGTAATAAAATCTTTTGCATGTATAGCCCTATTATGAGCGCATCTTGTTAAAGCTCTTGACAATGTTCCTGTCATAATAAATTACAGCGACCCATCCGAAATATTCGTTGAGATAGAGAGACACACTGACTACTATCTGCATGAATAAGACCAGTGTTGCTCTTCTTGAGAAGTGAAGTACAAGGTTCACATTGATAAGCGAGAGTTCTGGAAGTTTTTCTGTTTGCATTGAAATGGCGTTATCGCAAGAACATCTGTATCGACCGGTGCCCGATTCTCACTAAAAAAGGGCGGGAATCAAGAATTTCTATTTTTAGAACGATGATATGGAATAAGGCGGTCCAAAGACAGTCATAATGATTGACTTGAGCGCGGGAAAATAAGATATTACGTCACATTCGAAACAACTTATGCAATATACAGAACTAGCCAGTACCCGGCGCTTTGCTGCCGCGGAAGAGATAATTTTGGAAATATCGTTTGAAATTCGAAATAGTTATCTTGTTTAATAAGGAATGACAGAATTTTTTAAAATTTTAGTATCGGAAAGGAATAAATTCATTGATATTGAATGATATATAAAGGAGAAGCGTACATAATATTGATTATTTTTTTAACCTAATTATTCAAAACTTTAGAGTTGGCAATAGTTTTTTTTGTTTGTTTTTCCATCATCAATAGATATAAATAAATGCAAGTAATCAGTATTCGAAGTTTAATCGTAATAGGATGAGCGGTACGGCAGCGCATAAGAGCCCTACAGGCAAACATTCATTTTTATTTATATAGATGGCAAGGTTTAATCAAAGAAACTGCAAATTTAAAAATATTTTGGATGCAGTCTGCTACCAAATAATAGTTGTTTCTTGAAATTATCAACTCTCATCAACATTGAATTTGAATTCAATTTTTATTAAAATAAACCCCACAAAATTAAAAAATCCTCTGTATTCCCTCAGGCGCAATTTTTAAAAATATCAGATACTCAGAATCTTAACTGGTGCGGTGAAAATTTAGAACGTAACTGAAGAGGTGCGGTCAACGAGACCACATTTTCTTTACACTCGAATCAAACTTTCTATTGAAAATATTAGATTGGAAATTGGCCAATATATTCTGCTGACATTTTTCTTGCTATATAAATATGTTAAAAAAATTTTTCAAAATATTTTATCACGGAAAAAAGTAAATGCGTTGGAACATACATTTTCTTCTAAAATTAGATGTTACAATAAATGATATTCTTGAAAAAAACGTATTAATTTATAATTTTTAAATCATATTTATTTTTTCAGTATGCAAAGTACATAGAAAACAATATAATGTAAAATTCAACAATTATATGAACAAAATTGACAATGGGTAAAATTGGCCCTTTTTTTATCGGCTTGTGTGACTTTCATAGCGCGGTTTTCTACGGCATTTTAGACTTACAGGTTAGGAACTATTATATAAATCAACCTATAAATTCTGTATATATATATCTCTTGGTATATTAATATATTTTATAAATTTTTCAGAAACATTATCACTAGAAAAATGTAATGATGTTTGAACATACATATCAGAATGAGTTGAATGCGAACTTTCATCCAAAAACTACTCCGTACAATCATCCTTATAACAAAAACCGTTTTTTTCTTCATTTAAAAGGGTCTGGAGCACTGCTCCATAATAGAATCAGTAAACTGGATATTTCCAGGCCCAAGTTTTCGCGCCATCTGCTAAGCCCTGTTTATCACTGGGACACTAACGGAGAGGAGCGGTCTGAGTGACGTCGCTCAAAGAAACAACTGTATTATTTAAAAAACAATCTGCTGATATTGGTTGAAAAAGTGCATGTGTATTGAAGGTCACGGAACAGGAAGCTACAAGGTCAATCCATTCAATTGAGTTAACAATAGAATAGGGGTGAGCGAAAATCCATCGCTAGCGGTCTCACAGACCGTATGTCCCCAGTTAAAGGTTAAAAAGCAATGCACTAGGGGCGGTTTGTGTATACCCACTACTGCATTGCAGCATTACATTTTTCACGTTATGGCTATATCCATCAACAATATAAAATACCTGCCTTTTGGTTATTTTTTGACCTACTAATTTACTTAACTTCCTACTTAGTTGATAAATTCTAATTGAGATATTTATTGTTATTTTAACTCATATTATAACATAAGGACATTTAAGACATTGAAACGGTTTTATATTATTTTTCATTTTAAATTACTTTATACTTTTACTTAATTGCAGATTTAAAACTAAAAATTCAGTAATTCGATGTACGAATCAGAATCGTCATTGTATGCGAAGGGGTTAATCTTCAGGAGAATCTCAAGGGGAAACGGCATATCCATTCTTCGCTTAGTAGTAAAGAAAAAAAAAAAACGTAAGAGATTACAATTTTTATCGAAATTTTATTCCCTTTTGTTTAATGTTCTCAATAACAAAGCGGATTTTTTTAAATATAGGTTTGTAAAGTAGTTAGTTAGTTATTTTATTTTAACGTCCCGTTGTAAAGCAACACTATGACTATTTTAGGACGGACCTCGTAGTTTTGAACCAAGGTTGGATGACGAGGACGACACCTAAGCTGGTATCCCCTTCTCCACACCACACCAGCAGGAGGACTTTCTGTCTGACAGATTTAGCGTGCAAGAGACCCCCTCACACGACGGTTCTTCGGTGGAATCGAGTCTCGAACCCGAAACCTTACCATCAGGCCACCGAGGCCCGTTTGTAAAGTAATGTAATTAATAACGCATAAAAAATAATTTAAAAATGCTGTACAGCAACATTTTCTTAGTAATTAATTGTGATAATAATTTCCCTAACATTTGTATTTATTGTAATCTTTACTTTTTTTCTTATTCCATAATTATGTAGATTTTAAGAAAGAAATGGAAGAAAATAATTAAGATTATGAATTTTGAAGTATTATATAATTGTATATTCGAAGAGTATATGTTTTAACCTTCAATTTAGGATTTTGTTTTGTGTGTGTACGCGTGTGTTTTGCTGTTACGCAAATTTGAACGAAGGCATGCAAGAAAAATAATTGAGACTATAATATTAAATTTACACACGTAAATTCTCGGTCTGTATTTTCAAACGTTTACATACGTCTGAAAATACTGATCGACAGATGGTCAACCCCTTGTTGGATAAGGCTTAAAATATGATGCCTACTCTATAGATGATAAATCTTTCTGTGTTTTCTGTTAAGACACGTTAAATCTCCTGTCATAAAACAAATGAACAATTTTTTAAAGAAAAGATTAAAAACTGATAACTGACCTCCACATTTTTTAAACGTACAAAATCGGTTTATAGAATCTAAAAAAACACCCGAAAACATTTTTTTGCAAACAGGCTTTATTAATACTTTTAATTTGTGCATACGTAAATTAACATGATGTTTTATATTCGTATATTATTATTATTATAAAAATATTTCGTCATATTAAAAACCAAACGTTTGAAAGTAATATACAAAGAGAGCTTAGAATTGTAGACATTGTCTGGCATAACTTAGAGGAAAAAGTTGCACACGCATGAAATGTGTCCTTTTATCTCTAAAAGTTGGGATAATTTAGTATTCGACAAACACAACAAAGAAATCGAAGCCTGATAAATCATTCAGTTATAGTTTATTGCGTTTCAGATAGTCTGCTTCTTGGAGATTATTTTGGCTTTCGAAACAATAAAATTGAAGATTTATAGCAACTACACTGAAAAAGTTATTTTATTTTAGAAAAATATTTTTCGATCTGTCATAAAACAATTTATACTCAAAAGTCGATGAAATATAATTAAAATAACAGGCTGCATATCTCTTTCAGGAAAAAAATTGCTTAGCGAAAAATTAAGAGAGATTTATAAGGAGGGGGTCATGTGTCAGTGTTATATCTACACTGATGGAAAAAAAAATCTCAACACCAAGAAAAATTATTGTACAGTAATGAAATTTTAGGAATACATTTGTTTAGATAACATATTTAATTGATTAAAGTTTCAAGATCAAAGGTAGAGCCATTGGCGAGAAGAGCCCTTTCAAATGTGAAATGTTGGTACATTAGTAACCGGTGTAACCACCAGAATTTTGAATGCAAGCATGCGAACGTGCATGCATTGGGTCGTACAGGTGTCGGATATCAATTTGTGGGATGGATTTCCATGCCTGTTGCACTTGGGCGGTCAATGCAGGGACGGTTAATGCTGGTTGTGGATGACGCTGGAGTTGTCGTCCAATGATGTCCCATACGTGCTCGATTGGAGAAAGATCTTGTGATCTAGCAGGCCAAGGCAACATGTCGACACTCTGTAGAGCATATTGGGTTACAACAGCGGTATGAGGGCGAGCGTTATCCTTTTGGAAAACACCCCCTTGAATGCTGTTCATGAATGGCAGCACAACAGGTTGTATCACTAGACTGACGTACAAATTTGCAGTCAGGATGCGTGGGATAACCACGAGAGTGCTCCTGCTGTCATACGAAATTGCTCCCCAAACCATAACTCCAGGAGTGGGCCCTGTGTGTCTAGGCCGCAGACAGGTCACTAGCAGACGTTCACCTGGCCTCCTTCTAACCAACAAACGGCTATCACTGGGACCAAGGCAGAACCGGCTTTCATCAGACAACACAACAGATCTCCACTCCGTCCTCCAATGAGCTCTAGCTTGACACCACTCACGTCGCAAACGGCAGTGGTTTTCAGTCAGTGGAATGCACTGTACAGGGCGACTGGCTCGGAGCTGTCCTTGAAGTAACCGATTTGTAACAGTTCGTGGAGTCACTGTGGTGCCAACTGCAGCTCGAATTTCAGCTGCAGACGCAGTACCATTAGCCACAGCCATACGCCGAATACGACGGACTTCCCTCTCCGTAGTACCACGTGGCCGCCCGGAACCTTGTCTTCTTGAGGCAGTAACTTCTCTGACCACTGCCGCCAATACTCATGCACAGTGGATACATTCCTGCCAAGTCTTTCAGCAATATCGCGGAAAGAAAACCCACCTTCTCGTAGCCCTACAACACGACCTCGTTCAAACTCAGTGAGCTGTTGATAATGGCTTCTTCAGATGGCTTCTTCTATGGCTTCTTCTTCAATGGCTCAGAGGCATCCTTGACTAACATTAACCCACTATGTCAAATCTCAACTGTAAATAACGATCACGAACCTTACAGCGCTTATTTAAAGCAAACCTCATTTGCATGTTCATAGTGTCGCTACTAGCGCCACACTTACACGCGTAGCTCGAAATTTGAATCGACGTCATCTTTCAGATGTATAAACACGCCTACCAAATTTCGTTTATCTAGCACAGCTCCTTCCTAGTGTTTGGATTTTTTTCCATCAGTGTATATAAGTGTTATATCTATATCTTTAAGTGTCATATATATATAAATAAAAATGAATGTTTATTTGAAACTTCGAATACTTATTACTTGCATTTACGGGATGGTTATGGGCAGAGTACAATTATATAACCTATATAAATAAAAATGAATGTTTATCTGTATGTCTCTTATGCGCTGTCGTACCGCTCTTCCGATTCCAATAAAAATTCGACTACTTATTACTTGCACTTATGTGATGGTTATAGGCACAATACAATCATCTAAAGCATAAAGAACATTTTCAGATCTATTTACCGGACCATGAATTAACCACCAAATAACACGCCAAGGAGACAACAGATTCAGTAAAGGTACTAAATTCAAGCTAGATGTTAATATTTCGGAGCTATTGTACGTAAATGTAATGTAAGTAATTCTCTGAGGTAATAGTTGTATTACAGTGTGCGAGAAAGCTTTAGGGAAACTCATTCTATATGTTTGAAATCTTAACTAAACATTTAATAAAATTTTAGCGTCTTTTGTAGTAACTTTTGAAAATATTATCTATTAACTAAGAATTCATCTCCAAATAACTCGCCGAGGAGACAATAGATTCCGTAGAAATGCTAAATCCAAGTTAAAGGCTGCTATTTTGTAGCAAATGTCATGCAAGTCATTTTCAGAGGTAACAATTTTATTAAAGATTAGGTGAGAAAGTGGAGATTTTAAATTTAATAAAATGTTAGTTTTTCGTTTTTTGCAGTAACTACCATAAATATTGTAGTAAGATTACTTTTGCACCATCTTAGTTTTCAAAAAATTACCTTTTCAATTATATTAAAGATTTTATGTTATGAATATATTTTCTAAAATAAAATAATTATAATATTAATGCTTAATAAATTTTAAAAGATAATATTTTAATAACCTTTTCTAATATTAAACTTGAGAATTCGAAACGAATATTAAGCGCATCATGAGATACTATAAATAGTTTCTTTCATTACCATTCTGAAAGAACACCAAGCTTTACCATTCTAAAAGAATACGCAAATCTAATATATAAAAATTAATAATTGCTAGTAGAATAGAATAATAAAAATAGAATAAATACTATTTATGCTTCTCTTTTATGTGTCCTTCAATTTGAATGAATATATTCATGGCCCATAAGAACATAAATATTTTTCCTAACATTCTTAATTATACAAGGTTACTATTTCAAATTCCGAACGATATTTCCAAAATTATTTATTCCGCGGCAGCGCGCCGTGTACCAGTTAGTAAAGAATTAAAAATAAACAAGTTTAAAATATCTGTAAGTAACTTCCATTCTTTGATTTCATTCATCTAATGGAATTTAATCGAAATAGTACACAAGATCTCTAAAAATGTTTCTAAGTTTCTAAAACTGTCTGATGCCGAAGCAAATCAGACATTTTTGGAAACTTATTGTGATGATGCTCCGTCATATCCCAATTGTAGGTTTGGGTTTCAACTATTTAAGAGTAGCGATATCGATGTCAATGGCAAAAACCGGCTTGCAGGATTTTGAGACTTTTTGTATTAGTAAAGCGGATCAACTCTTATAAGTATATTTATTTTATCAAAGAAGGAACATTCTCAGCTATTAGGTGCTTGCATATATTTTAATCAGTGACATCCACTAGTAAACATAGAAAGTATTTATATAAACGACAATGGTTTTGGCTTTTACCAGTTTACTATTATTTTATTGATATCATTTTGAAAGTTTTCCATTTAGTATTGTTGAATTATTCTATGTATATAGAGTCCAATCATGGACCACTCCAAATTTCATATCCGACATTCATTGCGTTTACTGTTTTGATTTTAAGAAATCTTAATACGGATCATCATCACCATAAGTTTCTAAAACTGTCTGATGCCGAAGTCCATCAGACATTTTTGGAAACTTATGGTGATGATGCTCCGTCATATTCCAATTATCGGTTTTGGTTTCAGTGATTTAAGACTGGTGATTTCGATGTCAATGACAAAAATAGGCTTGGAGGACAAAACAAATCAAGGACAATCAATTGCAATTATTGGACGAAAATGGGGAAAAAATGTAGAAAATTATAGAAAGTAATTTCATTTATATATATTGCACCGATTTTTGTCAATAAAGGTCTTTTTAAAGTGAAAAGAATGATAAAAATACATGCAAGCACTTAATATTTTGTAACCTTAGAAAATCCCTTCCACCCAAAAACAGAATATTCATTACTCATTGTGCTAAAAATATTTATTTTTCTTAAGGATAACATGATTGATTTATCTTATTAGTTTAATATTAAATAGAGTCATCTAGAAATGCATCGTTATTCTGTCATTGGTCTGGTCTTTTCTGCAAATTATTATCAAAAATCGCTCGATTTTTCCTCCGAAATTAAATTGACAGGTCAGAGATAGAAAATTTAAAATGAAAACTCTAAGTCAGAGTATATAAATAAAGCTAATTAATTCTAATTATAATGACAGGAAATAGAAGTAATTTTCTTTCAAATTTAATACTTTTATTATTTACAACTAGCTGGTACCGGGCGCGTTGCAGCCTTTGAAAAATAATATTAATATCAAATGATATTATTAATAATATAATTAATAATAACCAATCAATAATTTGGCAATGTTTAATCGAAATAGGATGAATGGTACGACAGTATATAAAATACGAACGAATAAATATTTATTTTTATACATTAGACTTGTGTATTTTTTTAGAACTGTAAAAATTGGTGTTCTTTCAGAACGGTAATGAAAGGAATTATCTATTGTATTTCGTGATTCGTTTAATATTCGTTCAGAATTCTCAAATTTATTTTTGGAAAATGTGATTAAAATATTTTTTTACAAACTCGTTGACTGCCAACCAGGAGATAACTCGTAGATTGCGTTCTTTTCTAGGATCAAACCATCTATGTTATTAGACGACACCTTCTCTACTATAGTTAAAAGATAGCAAAGAAGGACCATCTATCTAAGTAGATAGATGGTTCTCATATCAGGTGAGGGTAGCGACGTTCAACATAGAAAATATAGTTATACCATAAAATCGTTAATATAGTTGAAAAGATAATTTTTGAAAATTAAGATGGTGCAAAATTATTTGGACTACAATATTTTTGGTAGTTACTTCGAAAAACGCTGAAATCTCATTAAAATTTAAATCCTCCAGTGTTGGTCTCCCCAAAATTTTCATGTTTTGCATCATATAGCTGTAAAATATGAATCTTTAACTTGGATTTAGCATTTCTACAGAATCTATTGTCTCCAAGGGGAGTTATTTGGAGATTAATGCTTGGTAAATAGATGCAGTTGAGATTCGAAGCTTTTTTTTTTTTTCATTTTAGATAATTGTTCTGTCCCTATAACCATCCCGTAGGTGTAAACAACAAGTTGACCAATTTTCATCGCAATCGGATGAACGGTTTAGGAAAGCATAAAAGACATACAGACAAACATTCAATTTTATTTATATAGATTAAAGAGTTTTGTAATTTTTTTTTTTTTCTATTTTTTGATGCTGCAGCCCAAACTATAACAGAATGCTTGTTTTGAAATCGTTTAAAGTTCCAGCGTTTTCAAGAATATTTTCGAAGCTTACTCAATATACGAAGTCACGTTCGACATTATATCATTGTTTAAAACAAAATAACTTTTCATCGGAAAATATTATTCTGTCATCGCTTTTAGTATCAAGCCTATTCAACAATTTCTTGCATCTGTGTAGTGTTTTTGTGATGGTTAAACCTTGAAATTTCTTTTTACAATAAAGCTTGTTGCCCAGTCTTTTTTTATGATGATTTATATAGTTCGATAGCTCACGTTTTCTTCTAAAGCCATTTCATTTGCAAAACTTTATAGATTTCTTCGTCTCTTTTCATGAATTATTTTGATACTTTCTTTTGTACGAACATAGTATAAGCAACTAGACTTCTATTCTATATCGATTTATTTTTCTATTAATCTGTTAATCGGGTAATTAACTTATATTCATTTCGTTTTACATTGAAATATTTCGTCGTATCCAGTTAACAGGTTAATAAATATATTAATAAAACATGAGTATTTTAACTTAAAGAATTTATTTGCCAGAAATTCGAAACCGAAGAGCTGTTTTATTCCTTAAGACTTGTTCTTAAAATGATTCCGAACTTTTACTCGATTCAAAAATCGTCTGAATTGTTCGAAAGATGCAAGTTGTAGAAATTTTGAAAAAATGAATTGTCTTATTTAATTTTTAATAATTATCTGAAGAGTTGCAGTACTTTGTAACTGCTCTGTAAAATTACTTTTCGTTTTGATTGTAAATATCCCATTTAGAGTGTATTGATTTTTAATTCAAAAATGCATTTAAAACGCTATCTAAATTCATCTATTTGGTCAAAAATTTAAATTATTGACACTTCCTGACCATTGAATACATTGTGTACGGGTGAGCGCCGTACACAGATTCCTTTAATGGGCACCCAAGGCTCACACATTTTTGAACGCTTTAGAAGCATGCCTGAAATACAATAATGTGCACACATACACATTTTTAATTTGCATTTGGTATTATATTTACATAAAATATTCTTAAATATTACTATATATTTTATGCATGTATTTATTATGCAATATTTTTTACATTTTATCTATTATTTATTTCACAGACTTGAATAATGCTTTAAACTATGATATTTGGTAAAACATATTCCCTTGTGCAATGGTATTCGGTGCGATTTACAGATGTATCTTGTTTTAGTATATTAAGGACAACTCACGAATATTTCTCGTGTTTCGCTTCCTATGTGTTAAGGACGGCATACGAGTTTTCTCGTGTTTCGTTTCTCATGAGTTACAGACCACACACGAGTTTTCTCGTGTTTCATGTTTCACCTTCCATCTGTTTTGAACCGCTCACTAGTTTTTTAAATGTTAACTATTATTTATTTCACAGACTTGAATAATGCTTTGGAGTATGATATGGGGTAAAACATATTCCATTGCGTAACGGTGTTCGGCACGATTTGTAGCAGTCGGTATCTTGTTTTAAGGTATTAAGGACGTCTCTCGAATTTTCTCGTGTTTCGTGACCCATCTGTTTCGAACCTCTCACGAGTTTTCCCGTGTTCTCTTCATAAATACTAAAGTGATGGTGATTTTAGATCGTACAAGTTTGCCCCAAAATAAACTGTCTCTGGAGTATGTCTTACATACTTCTTTGCGGCGCTTAATGTGCTAAATATTTACTTCTAATCAGCTATATATCGATTTAGCGTTAAAAAACATGAAAACGAGATATCTCGTGACCTGGCCACAACATTCGGCCTACTGAAAACGAGATATCTCATGGCCCGACCAAAACATTCGGCCTAATAAAAACGATATATCGTGGGACCAGGCCACAACATTCGGCCTAATAAAAACGATATATCTCGTTATCCGGTCACAACGTTCGGCTTGCTAAAAATGAAAAATCGCCTGAACCATAGGCAATGTGTTAACTGTATACTTCTCCGTTCTTGAAAGGAAATTTGAACATTGTAATTTCAGAATCGTTGTTTTTCTATCACAGAGAACTAACGTAAGCAAAATTTGAAGAATTGATACTACAGCAGATTCATTGTGAAACGTAACGTAAAAGAAATTGTTCCTGGAATTTTCAGCGCGGAACAAAACAGATGTGTTCATTTCGTTTTAACCTTGGTATGTTTGCTTAATTCAAGGCCTTCAAAGGCATTTTAAATGATAATTGTTTCAGTACTTTCGATGAAAGACATGATGCAATTTCTGATGTTTCTAAAGCCATCATATTTTTATTTGTCAGAACACATTAGTATAAAAAATTTTATTCGTTGCGGAAAACTGGAATTTGAATGTTCTTTGCACTTCAGTGTTTTAATTGCTTTTTGTTTATGACAGTTATTCTTAGAATAAAGAGATTTTTAAGGAATGAACGTACAAGAATTTAATAATTAGGTCGGAGAATTTCCTTAAAATCAGTATGATGAATCGTAACATCGAATTCGATATGAATCGCAACATTTTAAACCAGTGAAATGTTTTATATTTGTTTTTTTATGAGAATGGCATACAATATTCTCATAGCATCAAAAATTTTCTTCGTTGCTGAAAACTGGAATTTGACTGTTCTTTGCATTTCAGTGTTTTAATTGCTTTTTGTTTATGACAGTTATTCTTCGAATAACAAGATTTTAAGGAATAAATGCAAAAGAATTTAATATTTAGGTCAGAGAATTTCCTCAACATCACTATGATGAATCGTAGCATCAAATTCAATCTAAATTGCAACATCTTAAATCAATGACAGTGCTTTATCTTTATTTTTTTCATAAGAATGGTGTACAATATTCTCATAGCATCAAAAATTTCTTCGTTGCGGAAAACTGGAATTTGACTGTTCTTTGCACTTCAGTGTTTTAATTGCTTTTTGTTTATGACAGTTATTCTTCGAATAACGATATTTTAAGGAATAAATGCACCAGAATTTAACACATTGTATGCCGGACCCGTACGTTTTCTGACGATTGATACTTGAGCGCGGGTCACGTATTAGTACGGGTTAGTGTAATAACATCGTTTGTTTGTGGGTACAAAAATAACGGTATATACAGGAAAACGAAGCCGAATATTCTTGTCTACTACATAGATTCTGGAAAATTTAGACAAATAAAAAGCAGTTTTTACATCAGTCAATGCGGAACCACAGAACGGGTAGGTTGATTAAAAAATCAATTGAGATTTAAAATTAATTTTTTATTTATCCTTGCGAAAATAAGTGAATTTTGCCGTGTACCTTTCATAGAGGAAAATACTTTGAACGTTACCACACTATAAAACATTAATACTTTTAGGATTGCTCTTTTCATTTTTTTATAATGTAAAAATGTTTATATATAACATAATTCAAAAAAATTAAAACTATATACTAACATTTTTATTTGATTTTTCCTATTTACGATACTATTATATTATAAATTTATCCCCTAAAAAATATTTTTTGTTTTACAAAAATCTTATGGTTGTTATTTATATATTTGTTTATATATTTCAATAATAAAGTTGTTATTTTTGATAATGACTTACATGTCATTTGTGTACAATAACTATTCAATATTAACCTTTCGATTTAGCATTTCTACTGAATTTATTGTGTCCTCGGCGAGTTATTTGGATATTAATCTTTGGTAAATAGATTTGATTGAGATCCGAATTTTTCTTTTTTTCTTTTAGATAATTGTATTATGCCTATAACTATTCCGTAGATGTAAGTAATAAGCTGACCAAATTTCATCCCAATGGGATGAACGGTTTAGGAAGGCATAAGAGACATACAAACATTCATTTTTACTTATATAGATAGGGAAAAAGAAAATCCTTTTACCAAGGATTTTTTCCCCTTTCATTTCCCTTCTTTTCTAAATAAAAATTTAATTCTAAGAAGAAAGAACGAAGTCGAACTGTTAACACAATCCAACTGCAATAATAATGTAGAGAAATTTTTCTGTTTGAAAAAAAAAGGAAGAGAGATTATTGTCTGTTGACTTTTATTCAAATTTCCGGTTTTATTTTTCGGTTAAATAATTATAATAACTCCATTGAGAAAGGAATCGCAGTATATTGTTTCGTAAAATGAAACCACCGCAATTAAAGTTCAGGAAATCGTAGACAGAAGGATTTCGTAATAAATTCAATTTCTAGGCAAAACAGAACAAAGGATTTTAATAAAACGCAAACATTTCCCATTGTGTTTGTGAAAGGGAATTCTGAGAAACAGTGCATTGAAATAAATTTTTTAATATTTGCTCATAAAGAAAAAGCACATCGTGAAGTTCCGTTATTTCTTAAGATTTCTGAAATCTCCATTCAAATAGCACACATACACACAAAAAGAAATCTAAACCTGTAAATTTAATGAGCTTTACCGGAACAAACGCATATGATATGTTCCCGTGTTTGTAAGAAATGTTTTTTTAAAATACAGTTTTTCTAATGTGTTTTAAATACAATTAATATAATTAAATTAATAATAATAATTATCATAAAATAATAATATATTAATCTATACTTATAATAAAGCTCAATGTGTGTGTGTGTTGACGCTCTACAGGTCAGACCGTTGGACCTACAGCTACCAAATTTGGTACATGTAAACCTTGGAGGTCAGGAATGTGCACCTCGGAGCCCTTTTTTCGAATTTTTTATTAAAATTTGAATTAATTAAAAATTAAGAGAAATTTGGACTTTTTTCTGCTATAACTTCCGAAAATATTATCGCACAACATGATTTTTGCGTCAATTTAAAGATTAAAAAATTAGCTTTCTAATGGTATCTGTGTTTTAATGTATAGCTTAAACTTCTATTTTTAACGAATTTTTAAAGAAATATTTTAGCCATATTTTTCAACAATATATTTCAAACAAAATAATAAAATTTAATCTGCATGAGCACGTCAAGGGGAAAAAGATTAGGTTTTGTCAGCATGTCGCCATCCTATTGACGGAAGTTCAAATTTAAAAAAATAACTATTATTTCAAATTAAATGTAGAAAAATGTAACTTTCAGCACGTGACTGGATAAAATAAATATAAAATGTGATAGTTCCTAAAAAATAAATGCAAAGCAAATGTTTTTATAATCGTTTGCAATATCTAAATCATTAATTCAATAAATCTTCTTTATTTATAATAAACCTGATTGAATTTATACTGTATATGCATTTTAATTCCGACCCAATGGCCAAATTGTAAAATATTAGTTATAGGCATATATATTGTTTAGTACTGTTAGCTTGGTCCGAATGAAGTAAATAATTAAATTTTATGTAGCTTGAGTGAAGCAATGCATTGATGAATAATGAGTTTTAGATTTCTTCATTGCTCTGTGAGCCATATTTTCAAAATATTTTTATTAATATTTTGAATAAAAATTGCTATATCAATCAATATTCTAAATGAATAATGAAAACTGATTGATTTATAAAAATAAAAGAATGTTATTATGAAAACGTGTTCCTTTAGATCTTTCCGTCCACCATCTTAAAGAAGATATCAATTTTGGGCCAATCAGTACTCAGAATTAATCCAAGGTTGATAATCGAATGAATATGTGTTGGCGTATATGTATGAATGCGCGTGTGTGTGTTAGGACACCACACACCAAACCATATGATCTAGAGCTACCACACTAGGTATTTACCTATTTACTTAGGAGGAAGAAAAAGTATACCTTGATGGAGTTTTTTTGAAACTTTAATTATTTAAAAAGTAAACTAACATTTGGAATTTTTCTGTGATAATTTTCAAAAATATTACAGCACAAAATTGTTTTTTGAATCCTCTAAAAAATGACTTTTTTTCATTGATAACAATGTTTTAACCTATAAATTCTCTATTCCTAACGAATTTTCTAAAAAATGCTGTAGCCATTTTCATCAACAACTGATTTCTCACAAAATGAAAATAGAATTTAGCCTGCAAGAGCACGTTAAGAGTGTACAGTTACTATGACAAAATTCAAATGGAATGATTAATAACTCTTATTGTAAACTAACCCCAGGAAAATATGATGTTCAGCACTTGTTGAAATCGTAGCTCAATGTTATGGAATAAGTATTAGATGTGATATTTTCTACATAATTCCATAACAACTGATTGCGAATCAGAGATATGTATAGTACAATGAACAAATAATCATAAGGCTTCTATAATAATACGAATTACGTGACTATCGGAGTTTGAAGTTTAAATATATTTGGCTAATAACTTATAAAGAGAGCAAGATACGTCAGTATTTAATTGAAAATTTTAGAAGGCATTACTCAAGGTGAGCCAGCTGGTCACCAAAGGCGGCTTCTAAATAATAATAATATAGTGATAAATAATAAATAAAATAATAATAATATAATAAAACATAGCTAATTAATATAATTTTGCATACTTATGCTGGGTTTACACTCAGCCCAGTTATAAGACGGACATTAGGCAGCGCATGCGTAGAAACGATGTGTAGACTGATTTATGTTTATCACAATTTCACAAGATAGATTTAGGAGTTCCAGACTTGGCTATAAATTACTACTTTGGCGTCCCTCGATTTTTTCTTTTTCACTGCGTATCGTAATAAAATGATGGATATTTATACAAAGTAACATGGTAAAATAATACAAAAGTTAACATACTTACTTAAATTCGGAAAACAATAAAAAAGGAACGGCAAATAAAACAAAAAAATAAATAAATAACACAACCTCGCATCAGTAAGAATAAAGAGTAAAAAATGTCTGAATAAATCTACGATAAGTGAACAATTTTTTCACGTCAATTTCTACAAACGCATACGCAGCACGTTCAGTTTAGTTTAGTTTAGTTATATTAACGTCCCACTTAAAGCAACACGAGGGTTATTTTGGAATGGACCTCGTCATTTTGAACCACGGTCTGATGACGAGGACGACACCTGAACTGGCTCTCCCCTCTCCACACCACACTAGCAGGAGGATGTTTGGCCTGAGAGATTTAACGTGCAAGAGACCCCCTCACACGATGGTTCTTCGGTAGAATCGAGTCTCGAACCTGAAACCGCAGTCGAGACCTTACCACTTCGGCCCCGCATGAGCAGTAAGGAAAAAAAAATACAAACAGCGGCATGTTGTTGTCCCATCAGGACAATTACTTACCATCATTCAACAGCATTTTTCAGCCTTCCTGCGCATGCGCTGCCTACTGGACGAATGTAAATCGGGCTTAATTTTTAACAGTTGTCTGCGAATAGTTTGAAGTTTAACTTCTTGCATTCTTTAATCGGACTTCTACCTGCAGCTGATCAATTATTTTGTTTCATTTTCCGAGTCCTTTGTTGATATGCGTTTTGAGTATACATCTTACATTTTTTCTTTTCATTTAAAAATAAAATGCGGCTGCATCCACTCAAAACTCTGGCAATAAAACCACCGCGTGATTTAATATAATGTAATGCAACCAACCAGCAGTTTTTAGTTTTGTAGCATTAGCATGCCGTTTTAAAGCATCACTGGGACTTTTTGGGATGGACCTCGTCATCTTGTCCTCGTTGTAAAATTTGTTTGTGTTGTAAAATAATCGTCAGATGAGGAGGACGACACCTGAGTTGCACCCCCCCCCCTTTCCACGCTTCCTCACCTCATAAGATTGAAACTGGTTAGTAAGAGTTTTGAAGAAAAATTACTATGAATTAATTTTGCCGAAAATATCTCTGAGAGAAAAGCAGAGCATTGAAACTAACACTTTGACCTACAAATTTCCTAATGAAATGACAAACTATAAGGATATTTATTATTATTGTAATTCTCATGAAAATATATTGGCATTTGAGATAGCTTAGTGTTTTTAAGTCGTTTTAGTACTTTAAATTACTATAACGATATTTATTTTTATTTTAATTCTCATGAAAATATATTGGCATTTGAGATATCTTAGT
>JAPMOQ010001879.1:1942129-1954642 GCA_026543055.1 Argiope trifasciata | reverse complement strand
AAACTATGTTAAAAAAATGCGAGCTTAAAAATTTCAAAGAAATTGTCAGTTAGGAATATTATTCATTTAGAAGCTTTTAAAAACTTAACTAACCGCAAAGTAAAATTATTTTTCTGCTATCCCAAGCTATTTGTAATATAAAAATATTTTTCTTATCTTTATGAGTAAACTATATGAATACCTACAACTTTTGAATTTTCCGCGAACATTCAGTTTTTTTTAGAATATTTCATACAACCCAAATATAAAATGATTTTAATTAAAACTAATCTTTTGTTAAACTAGGTAAGAAATTCTTAATTAAAAATTTTAAAGAAATTGTCAGTTCAGAATATAATTCAGTTTGAATCTTTTAAAAGCTTAATTTAATTTGGCACAAAGTAAAATTATTTTTATGTTATCCCAAGGCATTTGTAGCGTAAAAATATTTTTCAATAAATTCTGAATCTTCTGCGAAATTTTTTTTTACAATATTTCATTAAACCCACATGTAAAATGGTTTTAATCAAAACTATTCTTCTGTTAAACGATGTAAAAAAATTTCAACCTTAAAAATTTCAAAGAAATTGTCAGTTTAGAATATTACTCAATGAGTAACTTTTAAAAACTGAATTTAATTTAGCACAAATAAAAATTATTTTTATGTTATCCCAAGCCATTTGTAATAAAAAAATATTTTTCCATAACTTTATGATTAAACTATATGAATAGCAGCAACTTCTGAATTTTCCACAAACATTCTTTTTTTTTTACGATGTTTCATTTTATCCAGATGCAAAAGGATTTTAATTAAAACTACTCTTTTGTTGAACTATGTCAAAAATTCTTAGTTAAAAATCTCAAAGAAATTGTACGTTGAGAATATTACTCAGTGAGAAGCGTTTTAAAAGCTCAATTTAATTTAGCACAAATTAAAATTATTTTTATGCTATCCCAAGCCATTTGTAACGTAAAAATCTTTTTCAATAACTTTCTGAGTAAACTAACTATATGAACATCTACAGCTTCTGAATTTTCCACAAACATTCTTTTTTTTAACAATATTTCATTTTACCCAGATGCAAAATGATTTTAATCAAAACTATTCTTTTGTTAAACTATGCAAAAAAAAAAAAAAAAAAAAAAATCCAATCTCAGAAATTTCAAAGAAATTGTCCGTTGAGAATATTATTCTGTGAGATGCTTTTAAAAACTTAATTATTTTTATTCTGTCCCAAGACGAATATGACCCACTTCTCAGCAGAAAAGTTCTGGTCAATGTCATCTATCACATTTCTTCTTTTAGAAAAGAAAACCGTTAAATTTAATCAGTTATACGAGTTCGAAGTTTTTTTTCCCCCTAGATTCCTTTACAAGGCGCCAAACTTGATTGGCGTTGAGAAAAGTTTAGCAATTTTATCTCAAATGTAGCCTGTAATATTTGTAAACTACATCGATGTTATCTCAAGTTATTTCATTTCCTGGATACGACCGTTTTGCAGGGGAAAAGATGCAGAATATTTACATGCTTTTACGCTGATATCCTTCGAAAACGGTTCGATAAGCCGAATTACAGCTGTCCGTTAACGCTTAGACTCTTTTCACGCTTTATCTATATAGAAGTCTATTTTTTCCATTTGCTTTAGACTAAGATTAAAGCGTAATACTGGAAACGGAAAGAAAAAGAAAATGCATAGAATAAAAGACCTTGAATATTTGGTTTTCGATTATCCGGCTTCTGTACTATCCGGCCTAATTTTTGAAGCTTAGTTATTGACTCTTATCTTAGAGTTACCTTTTCATATCTTTGTATCATTTAACAGCGAAAAATAAAATCAATTGGAGTCAATTTTCTTAAGAATTAGGCTTAGGTTTACGTTAATGTTTCCAGCATTTAAGCTAGGCATTTGCAGAATTTTTGTTAAAATGTCAACAGTTTAAACTCTTTAACTTACTTTTTATCTTATAAATTCTTGAAAAACGTGCAGTGCAGTGTATAAACTTTCAGCACAGAGCCTTCTATTTTAATCTACTGTACTCGGTTGGCTACATAGTCACCATTCAAGATGGTGCATCATTTTCATACTTTATTTATTTATTCACTGAGTGCAGTGTATAAACTATTAATACAGAGCCTTCTATTTGAATCCATTGCACTCAGATGGCTACTCCGTCACCATTCAAGATGGTGCATCATTTTCATAATTTATTTATTTACTTATTATAAATTTTGATCGTTAAAAATATTTGCAGAGTGACAAGAAGATGCAGATTGCCTTTTCGGTGAAATTCAAATTAAAATAAGGATATACATTTATTTCTCGGAGTAATCAATAAGTCTCTATATTAGATGAATAATTAGTTACCGAATTTCTTTTCCTATTGCCAAGGGTAACCGGCAAAGGTTTCTATGATTCACCGGGTCACGGCCACTTTCAGACTCTATGTGGCTTGAGATAAATGGCAGGTTTAGACTTCTTCTATATAAATAAAAATGAATGTTTGCCTGTATGTCTCTTATGCGCTGCCGTATCGCTCATCCGATTGCGATAAAACTTCGACTAATTATTGCTTGCATTTACTCGAATGTTATAGGCATAATACAATCCTCTAAAGATAAAAAATATTTTAGGATCTATTTACACCGCATCTAACATTTTAGAATTAAGTTAATATGGGCTGAATCAAGACACAACTTTGGGAATTAACTAGGGTTTAATTCAGATTTTAAAATATCATTACATACATATAATATTTATTCTTATCCAAATAATAAACCTTAACTTACAATTCATTAACATTAATATAAAATAAATTCAAAAGCAATGTAACTCATTTCCTTGCTTCAGAGTCATAAAATTTATAAAACTGAAACTTTCTCATAATTCATTTAATATGGAAAGCAAAGTTAGTGGCATAGAAGATATTATAGAGGAAATACAAGAAACCCTTTTAATTAAATTTCATAAGATTTTAATTATTTTTTTAATCTACGTATAAGGATGCTCGAAGTGAGCATTCACCATTCGTAGAAACGTTACTGGTGACATTGAATCGTGTATCATCTGAACTGATAAAATGTATGATTGCGTAAAAAAATAAATAAAAATAATCTAGATTATTTGGAAATATTTTTTTTTTATTTGAATGGTAAAACAGCTCATTACAACTGTGTATATTTTCTTTCGGTGATTAGAATCAGTTTCTTCCTTTCAAATTTTTTATGGATAGTTCATTTTTCCTTTCATTTTTTTTTTTTGAATAAACGGAGCTATGACATTTAATTAATTCCGATGAAATCCGTTTTTCTGCGCCATAAATCTCGGCTTTTTTTGCCATAAGGAATTTCGAATCAGACGATATTCCAGCAGAGAACTATCACCATGACCCTGAAAGGTCGAAGGAATATTTCAGGGAGCAAATAATTAAAGGTCAACTAAATAAGATAAAGTTCCTTATGACAGGCCCCCTGTAATTAACTTTATCCGCAAATGGTAAGGCAAATATTTAGGTTACTATCTTGCCGTAATCGCATCCATATATTTACATTGTAAGACTTAATGATAATCTAACAGAGAAATGTCATTAAAGATAAAGAAGACACCGCACTCAAGCCTCGTGGCTAAGGACTTTGATTTGAAAATGAAGGCACAATTATGTTATATTAATATATTTCATATTAGAGAAAAATGGTATATCAATATATTTCACATTAGAAAAAAATGTTGTATCAATATATTTCACATTAGAAAAAATGTTATATCAATATATTTCACATTAGAAAAAAATTTATATTAATATATAAACATTAGAAAAAAATTTTATATCAATATATTTCATACTAGCCGCCTGTGGCGACCAGCTGGTTCGCCACGAGTAAAGCGTTCTAAAATTTTCAATTAAATCAATATTCATTAGCCTTGAAGTAATTCCGGGCATTGATTGACCTGAAATTAATACTTTCTTTAAGATGATGGACGGAAAGTTCTAAAAGTACATCTTTTCCTAATAATATTCTTTAATTTTATAAATCAGTTAGTTTTAACCATCGATTATGCTTCCAAAATATTAAAAAAAAATCGGTGATGTTGCCAAAATATTAAATATGTTTTTTTAAAGAAAGCGAGAAAGGGAAAAAAAGTATTAAATTAATGATACAGATATTGCAAACGATTACATAAATATGCCATTGAGTCGGGACTTCAATGTATATCCTGTCTAAATTCAATCAGGTTTACCGTAAATAAAGAAGATTTATTGAGTTAATGATATAGATATTGCAAACGATTGTAGAAACCTTTGCTTTGCATTTATTTTTTAAAGAAAATATCACATTTTATATTTATATTATTTTATCCAGTCACGTGCTTAAAAGTTGCATTTCTGTAGATTTATTTAGCGGTGATAATTTTTTTATTTGAACTTCCGGCATTCTTTTATTTTATCCAGTCACGTAATAAAAACATGGTTAAAATATTTCTTTAAAAATTCGTTAAAAATAGAAGCTTACATTATAAATTAAAAAATTGATACCGTTAGAAAGCTAATTTTTTAATCTTTAATGTAAAAATCATGTTTATGCAATCATATTTTCGGAAGTTATAGCGGAAAAACGTCAAAATTTCGCTTAAATTTTAATTAATTCAAATTCTAATTAAAAATTCGAAAAAGGGGCTCCGAGGTGCACATTCCGGACCTCCAAGGTATACATGTACCAAATTTGGTAGCTGTAGGTCCAACGGTCTGGCCTGTAGAGCGCCAACACACACACACACACATTGAGCTTTATTATAAGTATAGATTAGAAAAAAAAATTTATATTAATATATTTCACATTAGAAAAAAATTATATATCAATATATTTCTCACTAAAAATGTTATATCAATATGTTTCCCATTAGAAAAAATGTTATATCAATATATTTCACATTAAAAATGTTATATCAATATATTTCATATTAGAAAAAATTGTTATATCAATATATTTCACATTATAAAAAATGTTATATCAATATATTCACATTATATTTTTTTATATCAATATATTCACATTAGAAAAAAAAATTATATCAATATATTCACATTAGAAAAAATTTTATATCAATATATTCACATTAGAAAAAATTTTATATCAATATATTCACATTAGAAAAAATTTTATATCAATATATTTACATAAGAAAAAAAATGTTAGATCAATATATTCATACTAGAAAAAAATGTTATATTAATATATTTCACATCAGAAAATTTTTTATATAAATATATTCACATTAGAAAAAAAATGTTATATCAATATATTTCACATTAAAAAAAGTGTTACATCAATATATTTCATATTGAAAAATGTAATATCAATATATTTCACATTAGAAAAAAAATTTATGTTAATATATTTCACATTAAAAAATTTTTATATCAATATATTTCACATCAGAAAAAAATTGTTATGTCAATATATTGCACATTAGAAAAAATGTTATATCAATATATTTCACATTAGAAAAAATAATTTATATCAATATTTATATCAATTTCAGAGTAGAAAAAAATATTATACCAATATATTGGACATTAGAAAAAAAATGTTATACCAATATGTTTCACATTAGAAATAATAAAAAGAGAGCCAAGCAACATGTAGATATGTAATAAAAATTTCATACCCCTAACCTTAATTATGATTAAAATACATTCAAATAATATATTAGATGCTATATAAAACGGCATGAAAAATATAGAGAAAAAATCGATTATTTGGAATATATAATCGATTATATCGATATATTTCATATTAGAAAAAAATGTTATAACAATATATTTCGCATTTGAAAAAGATTGTAATATCAATATATTTCACGTAAGAGAAATTTTATATCAATATTTTTCTCATTAGAAAAAAATGTTATATCGATATATTTCACATTAGAAATAATAAAAAGAGAGCCAAAAAAATGTAAATATATAATAAAAGATTCCTATTCCTAACCATCATTATGAATAAAATGCATTCAAATAATATGTTAGATGCTATATGGTAACAGCATGAAAAATACAGAGAAAAAAATCGAATGATCGAAATTAGAATGTTCTGTAATCTGTAATTCCCAATTAAAATGAATTTAATATGAAATACTATCTTTGTTTAAATCGTAGGTAAAATACTGAATAAATCTAAATTATTAATGAGTGTAGAAAAATAATGATAAAATTATTATTGCAATTAAAAAAAATCCACTATCAAAAATATAAAATTTCCAGCTTTATTCAATGATTTGTTTAAACAATTCAAAATATTAAAACTCATAACACAGTAGATAGAACTAGAGTTTAGTTTAAGCGCGTGAATACCTTCTGCTTTTTTTAAAGTTCATAAAAATGATCATTTTTCACATTTAAACGTTAAATTAAATCAAGCTACAATCTATATAAATAAAAATGGTCTACAATCTATATAAAAGAATCATTAAATTTTTTAAAAATTCAATTGATGTTCTTTTTATTAAATAATTCATTGGCCCAATTTTTAATTGCTAAAATTATGCATAATTTTTTATAAATTTTCTGTTGCAGTAAGAATCAATGAAAAAGTTTTTAAAAAAATTTAATTGATATTCCTTCTTTTTAAATAACTCAATGGCCCACTTTTTAATTTCGAAAATTATGCATAATTTGCTAAAATTGATAATCTGTAAGAATGTTACGTCCTCTAACGAATGACACATCTCTAAATAAATTGTTTAAAAGTGTTTTTCTAATAAATGGTTTTTTAAAATTATTTCTAAAGATAAAATACAGAAAACATTATTTTATAATATAGTTTATAGATATAAAGTAAGCAGATTTATTGGCATATTCAACATTTCCCATTTCTTTGTTTCGAAATCTGTATACTCTGTATAATCTAGATAATCTGTAAGAATGCTAAGACATCTAATGAATGACACATCTCTAAGTAAATTGTTTAAAAGTGTTTTAATAGTAAAAATGCTTTTTTAATTACATTACAAATGTTTTTTAATTCAAGCAGATTTATTGGCATGTTCAACATTTCTCATTTCTTGGTTTCGAAATCTGTATAATCTGTCTGCATAATCGTGATAATCTGTAAGAATGCTAACTCACTTAATAAATTGTTTAAATAAGAAATTGTTTTTATAACAAAAATGTTTATCTTATAATTATTTCTAAAGATGAAATACAGAAAACATTATTTTATAATATAGTTTATAGACGTAAAGCTAGCAGATTTATTGGCAAAATATTCAACATTTCCCATTTCTAGGTTTCGAAGTTTTGTTCTCTAGAGTTCCACGAAAGTCTGAGCGGCTATTTTTAGAAGTCCCCTTTGGGGCCCCAATATCCTCCCAACATTCCATCATTGTAATTGTTCTAAATGTTTCCTTTAATTTAGACTGTTGTTAAGTTGTAAGCTTTATTAAACGAATCGCTTGATACGCTGCTACAGTTTCGACACAGACTCGGATGAATCCTTTTTGCTGTTGATAGAAACTCTTTTTACTCAAAGAAATCGATCAAAATTATAAAAATGAAGAATTTAGGTTATAAAGAGAATGTTGCAAGCGGTAATTTATTATAAGCTGTGACTACTTATTTTCTTTTTAAGAATTCAAAAAATGCAGATTTTTTTAAGTTGTTAATACTAAAAATTGGTCGCATCATAACAGTAATTTCATTTAGTTCCAAATCAAATAAAATGTGAAAGATACTTCATTATTCAAAGTTAAGAGCCATTAGTTAATTAATTGAAAAGATCCTCTCATTCTTGTTTAATTAGTGAATGGTCTATTATGACAACAATATCTTTTCATTTTGCAAACTATCTGTAATTTTTTTTTTCCATTCGTAAAAATTACAGAAAATGAACAGCGACACGACGGCTGTAAAAATAAAAACATCTGCTTGCAATGACTTTTTTCAAATTTTTTTCACCTGCTTGCAGTGACTGTGAAAAATAATTTCAAAGCTGCTTTGGAAAATTAGGCAAAAAACACATTTAAGTTATTAAAAAAAGAAAAATTAAATAGGATAGATTTTTTAAAAAGTAAATGATTTTCCCTTCTGCTTTAGCTGATTTTATAACATTTTCAAAGTTATGACAGAAAACATCAATTTTCTTTTCCAATAATTCAGTTTCCTTGCCATGGAAACTGAGTATAGAGCTATTTCAACACTAAAGATCCATTTTTTTAATATAAAAATGGAATTTATGATATTGTTTGGCTTTGGGAAAAGGTTATTGAATGTGAGGGAGGCTATTTTAATGAATAAATTGTTTTATTTCCTACATATTTTTCTGTTATTTCTTTTTCAACAACAACAACGAAAACCATGTTAGAATTTTTTGGCTACCTGATAATTTTCATTCTTAAAAAAATACCCGGGCAGAAAAAATATAAAGCTTGATTATTCAGATATTTATGATAGAAGTAAGTCTTTTTAAAAATATTTTGTAATTATTTAAATACATCTTTTATTTAAGTATATTTTTATCATATTCTTGTAAAAAAATTTATTAAGAAAAAATACGTATTGAAATTTTCTTAGAGAACTCTAAAACCATTATTTAAAATGGTTGCTATTCTTTGTTTTACAAACATTATATAAAATATTTCGTTTTTATATCAAATTGTGAAAAAAAAAGGCAATTTTTCCAAGATACGATTTTTTTCAAATATTCAAATTTTTGGACAACCGGGTCAAAATAGGGTCCTCAAAGTCGCAAATTCTTTAACATTTTGCAGTGGAATGTCTTCTCTCAGTCACCATGTCTATTTATTTATTTTAATTGCTAAAAATATCTACAGAATGTTAAAATGATGAAAATTCATTTTCATGGGAAACTCAAAACAGTTCCATGTATTTATTTTTTGGTGTAATAAACTGGTCCATGCATTTATTAAATAATTATGCATAGAATTATCTTTCCACCCGCAAAAAGTTAAATCGTGAACTTTTTTTGAAAGTGTATTCAAAATAGGAAATTACACTTTAAGCAACGGGGAATAATGTAATTATAACATACTAGCTGATACCCGGCGCGTTGCTGCCGTAGAAGAAATTATCTTGAAAATATCGTTTGGAATTTGAAATACTTATCTTGTTTAATTAAGAATGATCAGAAGAATTATGTTTATTTTCTTGTCGGCAATGAATACATATTCATTGAAATTGAAGGATATATAAAGGTGAAACATAAATAGTATTTATTCTATTCTACGGATAAATATTTAATTTTATATTTTATATTTGTGCTTTTAGAATTGTAAAGCTTGGTATTCTTTCAGAACGGTAATGAAAGAAACTATTTATGGTATCTCGTGATTCGTTTAATATTCGTTCAGAATTCTTAAGTTTAATGTTAGAAAACGTGATTAAAATATATTTATACCATGAAAGAATAATTTTTTGAAAACTGAGAGAGCGCAAAATTATTTGTACTTATATTTTCAGAAATTACTACGAAAAACGCTAAGATTTAATTAAAATTTTAACCCTCCAGGGTCGTTCTCCCCAGAACTATCTCGCATAATCTGTAATAAAGTTGTTACTTCTGAGAAAGACCTGCATGTTTTCATACAATAGCTGCCAAATATTAACCTTTAACTTGAATTTAGCAATTCTACTGAATCTATTGTGTTTCGGCGAGTTATTTGGAGATTAATTCTATATAAACAGATGCGGTTGAGATCCGATTTTTTTAAAAATTTTAGATATGCCTATAACCATCGCGTAGATGTAAGGAATACGTTGATCAAGTTTCATCACAATCGGTTGAATGGTACGGCAGCGCATAAGAGACATACAGACAAACATTCATTTTTATTTATATGGATTTAATGCGCATACTAGATTATTAAAAAAACTCATTACAATAGTACATAAAAAAGTACAAAAAAAACTTATGCTCATTAGAGCAAAGATAAAACGCTAAAAAACATTCTTATTCTATTCATCTAAACCTCTGAAACCTTTAAATCAAGGATTTGCTGCGTCTATTTTGTATTAAATCAATTTTAATGCAATAATGTTTTAAGACGCTGTTTGTACAAATTTTTTAAAAAAAAATTTAATGTCTTCGATATATAAAAAAATAATAATATTTCAAAATGCTGTTTGTACAAATTTTGTGAAAAATATTTAATGTCCTCATATATATATATATATATAAATAATAATATTTCAAAACGCTGTTTGTACAAATTTTGTTTAAAAAATTAATATCCTCAGATATATATATAAATAATAATATTTCAAAACACTGTTTGTACAAATTTTGTTAACAAACATTTAATGTCCTCAGATGTATATAAAAATAATAATATTTCAAAACGCTGTTTGTTTTTGCTGCTAATTTTTAAAAAAAATTAATGTCCTCAGATTCACATAAATGAAGTTATTTGCCATTTGATTTTGATTTATTAATTCAATTTTAATGCAATAATATTTCAAAGCGCTGTTTGTACAAATTTTGTTTAAAAAAATTTAATGTCTTCGGATTCGCATAAATGAAATTATTTGCCATTTGATTTTGATTTATTAAATCAATTTTAATGCAATAATATTTTAAAACGCTACTTGTACAAATTTTGTTAAAAAATTTAATGTCCTCAGATATATATAAAAATAATAATATTTCAAAACGCTGTTTGTACAAATTTTGTTAAAAAAAATTTAATGTCCTCGGATTCGCATAAATGAAGTTATTAGCTATTTGATTTCGCAAAAGGATTTCGAAAGTATTCTTTCTCATAATATTTGCTCATTTCGGATTTAGCTGTAAAACAATAGTGGGAAATTAATGTCAGGAAACAGGAAGTGATATTCTATAGCAATTAAGAAAAATAAAGATTATTATTCTGAAATAATATTTCGAAACGCTGCCAGTACAAACTTTGAAAAAAATTGTAAGTTTACTCCTTTGACACAATTGGATTTTTCTTAGTAATTTATCCTGTGAGAGGAATTTAGAATTTTTTTTTCATGTAAGGCGAATTCAAATTCAATGATGTGGCAAACAATAGCAAGCAATTAGTGTAAAGAAACACGGAATAATAGAAATTCTGGCTACAAACACAAACGAAGAAATATAAATTTCGTCCTGAATTAAAATTATAAATATATGATGAAATATATAGTTTAATTTAAAACATTATGAAGTAAATTAATTTAGACTGAATGCCTATAATATGAAAATATGGTTCATATTCTGATATAAAACGGAAAAAAAAGAAATATTGCGACAAATTTGATTAAATGTATTATTTGAAATCTTTTCTCTATAAAATGAAAACCATAATTCCAGTAATCCTCAACTACAGATTAATTTTACTCTGATTTAATGCACTAAATCTTTTCGGATGTTATGAAATTTGAATATCAAATGCGCTTAAAAATGTATAAAATTTTTTTGGATGTAAAGTATTCATAATACAAAAATACAGATATTTCTCTCATGTTGGTGGTAATTTCTTTTATTTTAATAATTAAACCATTTCTAGAGCAATAAAGGCACAAATAACCTATCTAAATTCGTTTAATTTGATTTATCATTAACTAATACATTCTGTGAGCTAATTTAATTTCCATACGTATTTTTATACTCTTACTCTAATTTAATGCACTAAATCTTTTCGAATGTTATAAAATTTGAATATAAAATGCATTTAAAAATGTACAAAACTTTCTTAGATGTGAAGTATTCATAATACAGAAATACAGATACTTCTCTCATGTTGGTGATATTTCCTTTTTATTTTAATAATTAAACCATTTATAGAACAATAAAGGCACAAGTAACCTATCTAAATTCGTTTAATTTGATTTGTTATTAACTAATACATTCTGTGAGCTAATTTAATTTCCATACGTATGCATATGTTTAGGATCTCCAACAAAGAGCCTCGCGAAGGTAAAGAATAAAATTTTTTAATTTCAATAAAAAGTCTTAAGAAGTTTTTAAAAATTTTTTTAAATGTATAGTTCACTGAATGTTTTTATTATTTAATAAACAATTTTATGATGAATTTGAAAAATAAATTAGATAAAAAGGGAAAAAAACGACTCTTAAAGTTAAAAAATATTAAGTAATAGAATTTTCATGTATTTTAATTAATAATATTCTTTCTTCATGTAAATTTTACTTCTAATGCTCATTTATAATCAAAACATTAATGTACACGTTTTTTTTCTGTTATTACAATATGAATTTACCTGATTCTTTGTTTAAAAAATATGATTAAGTATAAAATGTATGACTCTCACCAATGATATAAAGATATTGTTGCATATTTTCCAGTCTATCACTGCCAGATTTGTTTTTTTTGAGGACCCCGGTAGGACCGCTGTATTAAGGGAAGGGGGCCCAGGATTAAAGAGGTACTATGACTCTAACAGCTAAATAAATAAATTTGCAAAAATACACATTTTATGAAGTACTATCTAATACCCAGCGCGTTGCTGCCGCAGAAGAAATAATTTTGGAAATATCGTTTGGAATTTAAAATAGCTGTC
>JAPMOQ010001879.1:1870296-1942119 GCA_026543055.1 Argiope trifasciata | reverse complement strand
CGTATCGGAAAAGAATACATTCATTGAAATTAATATATAAAGGAGAAACGTAAATAATATGAATTCTAATTTTTTAGCTTTATTATTCAAGATTTTAGGGTTGGCAATATTTTTTGTTTGTTTTTCCATCTTTAGCAGAGACAAATAAATGTAAGTAATAAATATTTAACGAAATTTCTGAACTATAAAGGCATCACCAATTAATTTCCTCATTTTGAAATATAGCTTACTATTCAAAATGGTCAATTATTATTGCTAACTTATAACACACAACATAATAGATATAACATACTAATATAACACATATACACAATATAATACATATAACATACTAACATAACACATATACACAACATAATACATATAACATACTAACATAACACATATACACAACATAATACATATAACATACTAACATAACAGATATACACATAATACATATGTTTTTCTGTATTATGGATACTATATGTATCATGGTGTGTGTATTATGTATGTTATATAGGCATCACCAATTAATTTCTTCATTTTGAAGTATAGCTAACTATTCAATTGTATTATATGCTCAATTATTATTGTTAACATATAATACACAACATAATACCTTTAACATACTAACATAACACATATACACAACATAATACATATGTTTTTCTGTATTATGAATACTATATGTATCATGTGTGTATTATGTATGTTATATAGTATTGTAAAGTTAATATGGAATTTTTTGTGATACGATGTATTTATCAAAATTTATTGACAGAACTCTGATAATCTCACTAATACTCGCATACTTCGGTAATTATTTTGATTTTCTTAACAATATGTCGATCAATTTTGATGAAATACATTTCATCGAAACAAGGAAAGAGAAATAAATTTAATTTTGATTTTAAAACAAATTAGAATGATATATTTTTGTCTTCTAGACTTACATATTATCTTTCTCTGCTATCAGAAATGCTAATTTTAGAAAGTGATGATTAGGTTTTTAATAACTGATGAAAAATTATGTATTATTTACATGTTATCTTTCTCTGCTATCAGAAATGCTAATTTTAGAAAGTGATGATTTAGTTTTTAGTAATTGATGAAAAATTATGTTAAAAGGTTATGCAATTTAAGTAATTTAACTTTATTTCCAGTAATGAATACAATTATATAAATTTATTCTTAACAGAAATGAGTGAATACATGACAACCGAGCGAGACGAGTAAGAATCACGCCGAACGAATCACTGTGATTTTTTGGGAGTAGTGAACAAGGGACTGTGATTCCCCAGAATAAATAAAATATTCGTCAAGTAGATTCCCAATTTTCTTGATACTTACTGTTAGGATTACAGTATTTTTAAAAGCCAAACGGCTGTCTAAATGACATTTTCGACAAACGCGAATGTCACACAGTCATCATTTTCCCATATTGATGAAAATAGAAAATCAATTTAAAGTAAATCATTAAAAGGATGTTAAGGCACCACATTTTCGATTTTTTTAAAATTCGTATTATTTCTTGTAGTTCAGATTTCTCTTTCCAAAACAGTTCATATTTTTTAGGAAAAGGAAGGCCTAACCTATCATCCAGGATCATATATTTTTCAGCTAAAATTTGCCTTTAACTTCAATTTTATAAAAACTTTTATTTTCAAGCAAATTCTCCAGGATGTATCCCTAATATATCCCTAACATATCCCTAAAACTAATTGAGGTATTTTCATAAAATTTTCAGCGTGTGTTTTAAATAATACAAACAATGAAATAAACTAAAAGTTTTACTGTTGAGGAAATACTTTTTCATTCATAGTTGTTTTTAGAAAAATTAAATTGTAAATTTATGTTAAAAATGTATATATGAGCATGCTTTTACTCATAACTTCTTTGCATCCCAAAATTTTTGTTAGATTTTGGCTCATTTCATTCATCATTGTAATCGATAACTTGCTTAGAAAGAAAAATAGGATTGCAGCATTACAAATTTTTTGTAGAATATAAACCGTTTTGGTATAAATTTCATTAAAATGTACTACAAATTTTCCCATTTCTCAAGATATATTATGTTTTCAAATAATTGTTTTTGTATTTATAGCGTTTATTATTGACAACACATCTAAAAATCATAAATAATTTCTAAAAAATTCCAAGATAGAAAATAAAAGAATCCAGATTTCTCAAGATTTATGTTTTCAAATAATTGTTTTTGTAATAATAGCGCTTACTATTGACAATACATCTAAAAATTATAAATAGTTTCTAAAAAAAAATCCAAGAATCCAGATTTCTCAAGATATATTATGTTTTCAAATAATTGTTTTTGTATTTATAGCGTTTATAATAATACATCTAAATATCTATACAATACATCTAAAAATCATAAAAAGTTTCTAAAAAAATCCAATTTTCTAAAAATTTCCTTCCAACGTAGTTGGTTACCTTAAATTAAAAATGTGTTGAAATGCAACGCTAATTCGAGTCATTTCTTTTAAATATGAGTTCTCATTGAGTGCACTGCCTAGGGCTGAAAAATATCCAAAAACCGCTATCGTGTTCTAGGCAAAATAAACCATTGAAAAGAATTTCGGATTGCACGGTCAAGCGATTTCCTGCGTTTTGCTCATTATTTCAGTTACAACCACAAACGTAGTGCCCTTAGAGCAGATGGTGCATCTATCCAGACGTTCGGCATGAATGAACCCCAAGCCACGGAAGAAGAGAAAAAAAAATAAAGAAAAGAAAATAAAAACCCTGCATACCCTAAAAACTGAAGCGAAGAAAAACCCATTAACAACACTAACATACTAATCAACTCTTCTTCTGACTCATCGCGAAATTCCATTCTTCACCCGTCGGCCAATCCAGACGAAACAGAAAATGAGAATAAAAGAACTCATAAACAAGAAAAAAAAATGATTATCAAACAAATAAACAAATGAAGAGCGGAAATACGTGACGTCACAACGCGTCTTCGGCACTGAAGTCACTCGTAACTTTTTGCACACGGCATTTCCTCCGCTGAAGGTATAAAAGCGGGAAAACGCCGGTTGAGAATTATATTGCGTTCTGCTCTCTCTTGAGTCTCTTGATCTATCTTGGTATCACTTGTTGATTCTTACTCACTTCTTACAATGGCCGATGTTGAAAAGAAAACCTGCTGTGGTAAGTTATATATTTTGTATTTTGACACCGGTTTTCCTGGCTAAAAATTATAGGAGAGGCAAATATTTTTATTCGTAATTTGAAATGATGCAGATTTTTGTAATTTAAAATGATGTAGTTTTTTAATTTATTACCGTTTTTTTAAAGCTATTTTGCAGCCTAATATTTTCAGTTGCATAATTTTTAATTCTTATGAATTTGTAATGATTTCAGGCAGCCATTATACCATAATATTTTCAACTAACCCTCTCTACAGATAGTTTACATGCCCGTGTTCCTTTTTGGGAAAAACTTTTTTTTTTCCCCTCGTATTTCGCTCAGTCATATCTTTTATGAGATTTTTTTTTTCTTTTTGATAATTCAGCAGTTTTAACAATTCGAATATTTTACATGAGCGTAATTTTAAATTTCTTTTATTTCTATATAAAGCTAACTGTTTGAAACTCGGCTAATCTGCTTATACTATTTTTTTTTTTTTTTTCCTATTGTAAAATGGACTTGTAATGTTTTTATAGGGTGTATCTAGATATTTTCGTAAAGATGTTTTTTAAGTACTTTTTTATAACTTTTCTTCAATCAAACCTAATATTCTCGAATGCTTTCTAAAACATTTATTATTCATCGATTCTTGATCATACAATAATACTTCTGTTTTCTTTGGTAATATATATTCGAATTTTCAGTGCAAAAAGAATCGAGTGTCTCATCTAAAATATCGATGTAGAACCAAGAATTTCTCTAAAATCACGTCACCTTGAAGTTCCGAATTTAATACGGAACATATTCTAAACTTACAATCCTTTGATCTGTCCCGCCCTTTTTTTCCTTCAATGCATTTGATTTAAAAAAAAATATCGAATAATTTTTGCAATTCTAATCGTTCAATTTAATTCTAAGCTTTTTAAATTAAAAATTTTCAATTCTAAACTTCAATTTAACTCAAAACCTATTAAACAAGGAAAATCTAATGCCAAATCCTTTATATGAAGCTCTCGTTAATTTCTATCCCCCCCCCCCCCAAAAAAAATTGTAAATGGATTAGTACGGAGATGGCAATGTAGTCTTCAAAATTTAACTTGATGAAAGTAAACCACGCATTAAATAATGTTCATATAAACTTCAGTTCCACGCAATACATGTTCAATTTTGCTACTTGTTGGAACTTATAATTATAATGCTTTTCATTAAATACTAGTACCCGGCGCGTTGCTGCCGCAGAAGAAATAATTTTGGAAAATAAATTTAGTATTTAAAAAAAATTTTTTTTTTTTTTTTTTTTTTTTTTTTAATTAGGAATGATTGGCAGAATATTTTTTCGTATCGGAAATGAATGCATTCTTTGAAATTAAGTGATATAAAGGAGAAGCGTAAATCTATTTTTTAACTTTATTATTCAAGACTTTAGGGATGACAATATTTTTGTCTTTGCATCTTCGGCAGAAACAAATACGTGCAAGTAAGAAGTATTCAAAGTTTCATCGCAAGCGGATGAGAGGTACAGCAGCGCATAAGAGACATCTGACAAACATTCATTTTTTATTTACATAGATGTAATTATGGGAAAAGAACGTGGAAATAATATTAAAAGTTCATTTATGAGAAAAATACTCGTGTTGCACTATGCAGTTTGTGGTAAAACAAACTTGCACTCGGGTCAATTGACTCTTAGTTCCTGACAAACCCGTTTCCCCGCTTGCATTTTTGACTTTTTCCCCTTTATATCTAAGCTAAGAAATTATAGGGTTAACTTCCGTTCAACTTAGCTTTTTCTTTTCTCCATGGATTTCAGTACTTTATATTAAGGAGAAATTTCTTCTTATATTTTTTTTAACCGCAAACTGAAGCTTTTGTGCGAAAGAAGTTAGTCATCGTGGTGTAATGGGTTATGACGAGAAAGAACTTTCTTAAGGCGGGTTAATATATTCTTTATTAAATTTAAAAAGACCTTGATAATACTTTTTAAAATTCAATTCCAATGCGATGAATGACTCTGGATTTCATTTTTAAAAGCTATTACTTACTAAAAAAAAATATTGCATTTCTAATACCTATAAAAAAAAAAATCCTATACTGATCTGAAATCTGTACTGAGCTAGATAGAACATTTCAGTAGTTTTTTTAAAAAAAAATCTAGTGTATAAAAAATTTTTGTTTTTCCGAATTTTATGTACTTCCTTATCATCATCCAACGATGATAAAACTTAGCCAACTTATTTTTTGAACGTAGAAAATTCGTGTTTTTCGTATGGCCAGTTGCATGTTGAATTCTCACGAGTCGGTTAGCCAAGAAATTTGTTTTTGCTTAAGAGTGAAAAATTAAAGTCTATCTCGAAGTGTACTTGAATAATAAAGTTAAAAAATGTATATAAAAGGGAAGTATAAATAATTATTCTATCATTTAATTTCAATGAATGTATTCATTGCCGGCAAGAAACTAAATATCATTCTTTCTATCATTCCTAATTAAACATGATGGTTATGTCAATTTTCAAACGCTCATTTCAGTTTTTTCTTTTAACTTTAACTTCCTTTTTCTGAACTGATTATTATCGCATAAAATATGAAGAAAGTGTATCTGGTGTGTGGCATAGTTTAATCAAGTATGGCTCTTGCTCTATAAAGCGTAACTCGATTAGCTAACCAAACTATATTTCCAAAATTATTTCTTCTAAGGCAGCAACGCGCTGAGTTCCAACTAGTGTTTCATAAAACTTCAACCACTAAAAACTAACTTTCAATAACTGAAATCGGCAGTGTTAAATATAATTGCAAAATTTTAGCTTTTGCACAGAGTTATCTTTTCAACCAAAATTATCCTAAAAACTTTAAAATACTATTATCCAAGAGTTTAACGGATATTTATTTCTTTGAACAAATGCTCTTTATATCCATTAAATGGTCAATATTTACTAAAAAGCTAGTAAAAATGGCTAGATTTAAAAAAAAACATTAAAGAATGTAATTTATGGACTTATTTTTTTTTTACCAGTGGCAATGATTGTCTTAATATGCTAGACTCGATATTGTATTTTTGCTTTATTACTCTAACTTAGCTTTACTCAATGACTTTAAGTTCAACAATTACAGGTTTCATTTCTCCTCCGCTTTAAAATCGAAATTTTTAAACATGGTTTCAAATTTTTAAATCCTGGCTAAAGATATTTTTAAAATCAAAATATAAACTTCGCAACAAAACTTTGGAAACCCGAGGCTCTCGCAGAAATACTCTGGAACGAAATGAAGTTTTAATCGCATATAAGTTTTTATGGAAACTAATGCATGTAACATGTATTTGTAAAATTATTTATAAATTTTTAAGCCTGGAAAATTCCTAAATCTTGGCGTCTCACGAATTTATGTTAGCCTTTATATTTTTATTCCAGTATATTTAATAATTCTTTATTAAGTATTTTTATTTTCTGCTTTTAATTTTTAAGTCTTTCTGTTTTAGTCGTAATGTAAAATGATATATATTATAGATAAGCTTTTTTATAAGTTCACTATCAAATGGTGCCAAGAACATAATCAATATTTGATTTTAATATCAACTGATAATTAAGTTCAGAAAATATTTTATCATCCATATCAAATAAAGATCTAAAATTTTGGAATTCTAGTCCATCTAGAGTCGAATGAAAACAAATTGGAGACAACTTCGCTTTCAGAAATATGAATTCGCGCAGAATAGCAATATTTGGCGTTTGCGCCATTAAATCCCCAAATCCAATTCTGAAATATGAAACGAATTCAGTGTGTGAAAGGGGAAATAGTTTTCGGTAATACAATAAGAGTGATATCTTGGGGGAAAAAAATCTGTCTATTAAACAAATTCAGCTACTGAAAAAAAAAAAAACACCATCTATAATTCATAGTCTAATCGCCATCTATTTCGAATTATTCTAGTAAATTTCTTCTTTCACTAAAATTTCTGCGCTTTCAAAACGTATCTGAATTATTTGAACTCGATTCTGCATCTAAAATGTCTCGATAAATGCATCTCCGACGATGGAAGATGAGAATTTTTTTTTCTTTCTATTCTCCTCTTATTGAAAAAGATTCAAACAAAAGGCACTTTCTTTGATATATTTCTTGTTCGCGTTGTAAAATCCGTTACGCATCGGGCACTGAATACAATCAAACTGAGTTGTCGGCATTTTATCTCAAACTGTTTGAGTAATCACCGTAGTAGATAGAATCGAAATTGTCGTAACTTGTCATGTCGCTCGGATTTCGCTGTGCGGAACAGTTGTAGGTTCCTGGAAACGTTCATTTATGGAATTCGAATAATGAACGAGTTTTTTTTTTTCTTTTGCCATAAAGCGCCAAAAATATACTTGAACCTTTTCTTTTTGCTCTTCAAAATTATTTACTGATATTTCTAGGCTTTAATTCAACTGATTTAGCTTAATCTTTCTGTAAAGAAATGCATTGTTATTTAAAATGGCAAACCACATTCATAAATTTATTGTTGGAGAATCATTATTTGTTCCTAGACACAAAACGGATTCATCAATTATGTTATGACTCGGAACATCATTTTAGTTTTTGTAATTGTTTTGATCCAGCATAAGACAAGAGAATTGCATACGGCTATTTAGAATGATGATAGAAACTAATGAGCGTATTTACAAATGAAAGAACTTAAAATCGATTTAATTATTCGTACATCATAAAGATGAAAGAACATAACGTATAAAAATTCCATACTTAAAGTAAATATACCATATTCTACTTAAATCAAAACTGGGTTGCCAGATTCCAAGTTGGAAAAAGATGCAAAAGAAATGGGGAAAAAATAAAACTTATTAGGAGTGGCAACAGGCAATTTCTCCATTTTTAGGAATATATAAATTGCAACTTTTCGAGAAAATGAAGTAACGTTTGGTTTTTGTCATGTAAAACAAGATAGTTACTTTCTTTTTAGAATGCTTCTTGCGTATAAATTATTCACAGTAGCTGTCCATGAGTATATCTTTGCGTACCACATCAGTTTCTCTGGAAGAGTTGCTACAGTTGGGAGCAAGATCTTGCTACTACAAAGTTGTGAAATATTATTCACGCCTCTTAATGCATCGAAAAGATCTCATTAGCTCCAATTATCTAACTTGCATCGTAGTTTTATTTCCTTGTCTATTTTAAACATCTTTATTAAATGTGAAAGCATTCTGCTCTGAAACGAATATAAAGTTTTTATTAACGAGGTTGCAGTATTTAATAAGTTATGAATGCAGTTTGTCCTATCATTGTCTTTCTCGGGGTTTGTAGCACATTGTACTATTTTCGACATTCTTGTACCACCCACATGCTTCTTTGGGAAAAGTTTTGGTTGTATTTATAAGATACGATTATCAGTGGAATACATACAGAATATTTAGTTGTGAACAAAATATATTTTAATCTCTTACGATTGACTTGACAGCCTAACAGATATTTAAATTAATTCGGAACCAAATATTGTGAGTTTTGTCATTTTTCAACAAGTAGGTGCTACATTTTTATAACCAAATCTTTTTCATAATTTATCTACGACATTCAGATTGAAATTTTATTTCCAACACAAAGCATATCGATATCGCATGACGTATTGTTTTATCTATTGATCATCCCGAAAAGTTTTGTATAATTTCGAAGAGGAATCTTGATTCTAAGAAATGAATCTCTGAGGAGTAATGGCGCTAATTGTTGAGAGATTAAATATTTTTGTCAATTTTAAAGGCTTCTAAAAATTTGTTGTCGTTCTAATGCATATCGAAATGTGTTTTTCTTCGAACTGTCCTCGTTGCTTCATTTGAGAGGTTTGAATTAAGAGCTACAAAGGATCCTATTTCAATATCCTTTCTTGGGATTAAAGTTTGCTGTTCCTAAGTTATTTTTTGTTTATAATCCAATTCGAAAATATATTCAAATAAATCAGAATTTTTTTTTCTAGTCGCATGAAACTACCAATCTAAGCAAATGGAATATGTTCTGAATTCTTCCTTTCTTAAAGTATCCGACTATGTTCAAAACACTGGTTATCGATCACATTGGTGAATTTTCTAAAATTATTTCTTGTAAATCAGACTTTCCTCTTTCCAAGACAGTTTATTTATTTTTCTAAGAAAAGGAAGGTATGTCCTATCATCCAGGGATACATTTTTTTTCAGCTAAAATTTATATTTAATTTCGATGCTCTTTCACTTCATTAGTTTGAGATATCGTGTTAAAGGTAAAGAATTTATGAAAATTGAAGTTATTTGCATAAAAATCCCAGCTTGTTTTAAACAATATTGGTAATAAAATAAACCGAAAGTTTTATTCTTGTTGAAATACTTTTTCATTTATAGGTGTTATTAGAAAAATTGCATATATACTTGTATTTTTACCCATAACTTCTTTGCATCGCAAGATTTTTCTTAGATTTTGGTTCATTTCATTCATCGTTATATTCTATAACTTGTATACTAAGGAACAGGATTGCTGCCTTAACATTTTGGTTAACTTTCATTAAAAATTTTAAAGTTTTTCCATTTCTCAAATTATATATATTCAACTTATTTTGTATTATAATTGATGATAAATCTGAAGACCATGGTTTTTTTTAAACCAATTTTTCAAAAATTTTCCTCTGAACGTAGTCGAATACCTTAACTTTAAAATCTTCTAACCTTCATTGACTCGCATCCTAGTAAACAAAACTTTCATAATCGACCTCTAAATCAAAATATCGACACAAACCAAGAACGTCATCGGAATCGATCAACATGACCCGATCCAACTTTCAAGGCAACCTTTGGTAGAAAATCTACATTTTCACGGCGTTGATACTTTTGTGACTTGCATTGAGCGTTTCCATTTCCTTATTTATGATCACGAGTTGTAATTTGAATCTGTCTTGTTTAAACGATGACCTTTCTGTATTAAAGCGAAATTTCTTGGCGCCTTAACGGCTCAAGGATTATTTACCGCCTTGAATATTTTCATTTGTTATTCAGGAGTCAAAGGCTGCTTCTAATTTGTATTTCAAAAATGATGCAATTAACATTGCAGTAGCATTTCCGAAGTCATGTGGAAACCTTTTTCTGGATGAGTAATCGATTACGTTGAGTAAAAGCTTCAGTTTATAAAGAACAAATTAGACAAACATGAAACTTGTTTCTAAAGCTCGTGTATTGTCCTTCATTGGCGAAGACACTAAAAGCAATGCGTTTCAAGGACGCATTCTCTCGCTGTTAATGCATCATTGTTCCGCACAATTAAAAGATGTATATTTTCTCGTAATTTAAATGAGTGTTTGACTGTTTTCTTATCAATTTTTTTTTTCATCCATATTTCTTATCAATATTTTCAATTTTTTTTCTGATTGAAAGTGAGGGATTTTTTCCCCTACCGAATGAACTTGATATACATTGCTTTGCGTTGCCTTTAGCTTCTTTTGCATCTTGTACATATATGCATAGGAAAGAAATGTTTGAATAGCGAATCTTTTGATAACTATATAAATTCTTTTTAATTTTTAACCCCTTCCCGTAAGATTTAAGAAAGAAAAAAAATTGTGTGTGAAATGGCTATTTAATTTTTATTTAAGAAGCCTTGGTTTATTTCATAATTCTAACAAATTTATATTTATTAATTAAAATTATATTGGTATGAATGTAATTGTAATTTGCAAGTTCTCGTTCAACATTTCTTTAAAAATCTCTAGTGTTTTCGGATTAGCTCCTAGTTTTCGCGTTTACTCTAGGCACTCCGGTATTTTTTTAAAAAAATAATTTTAGGCACATAATGTGTCTACTATTCCAGAGTGTTCACAAAATTCACCTATTAATCACTATGCGCGTTTTCGTCCTCTTGGTAATATTTCGCTATCATTAGTTTCAATATCCAGTATCGGTTAAATATGCTTTATTTTTTGATTTTTCTGAATCACTTTGATCTTCTTGATCTACATTACTCTTATTCAATCTAATTTATTATTATATTCATCAGTACCTTTAGTCGCCTGACGAGTATAGCTCGTCATTGTGCTATATGGCATGAAAAATCAATGACTAGCTATATTCGTCATTTTACGGGAAGGGGTTAAGCTTTTCAACGGTGTAACGCCACTTTCGGCACACACCTAATCATCATCAGAATACAGACTTGCAATGTAGCAAATAATATCTACAATGATTTAGTTTACAGCAGCATTTGCAACATAATTGGATGATATTTTGTATACACACGATTATTACTGATTATCCATAATGAAATCTATAATATAATATAATAATCTGTAAATGAATAATCCCATAATGAAACTTCAGTTTTTGATCGTGAAATTTGTATGCAATAAAAATTGAATGTTTCTTCCATGAAACGTATTCTTATGAAAATAATAAAGTGATTATGTGAGTGTCTTTTCTATGAGCTATGTTTCTTGAGTTTTATATCCAGGGTTGAGTTATATCCTTTTATTTTTTTTTCTAAATTTGTCTTTCATGAAGTTATTTTCGTCAAAATATCCATTCCTTTCAGCTCGCATATTCTGTTAACCGTTTACCTGCTATTTCATTTTACTAAACTGACACACACGCACGCACGACTTTATAATGTACTAGTGTATTACGAGCTTGCATTCAAATACGACTATTCCACTGCCTTTGCAATGTTAGCATCTTTGCAAAATTTGTATTTTTCAATCGTTTTTTGTACAGAAAATCGGTACAAATCAATAGAATTTCCAATTTTTTTTTTAGTAAAATAATTTTAAAGTACAAAAAATTTGCACAATAAAGTCATTCATATCAACACTATCGCATTTTTTAATGAATAAATGTTCTTTTAAAATTAAAATATAATTGGGACTAATACATTTTCATATATATCCAAAGCAAGTTTGTATTGACAGTTGGAACAAAATCTAGCCTGAAGTTGACTTTCAAAACTTTGCTAGATTTCATGCAACGAAGTAATTTATTACATTGCATCAATTGGGCTGCTAAAGGAATAATGTTGTTGATTCTGTAAAAATAATTTAAATATTTAACATTAAATCGCTTAAATAATCATTAATAAACGTCACAAATAATGATTTAAAATTGAATTTTGTTATGAGAATTTTTAGAGTAAGGTTACTATATGTAATTTGTTTCAATTTTGTTAAAAGTTTTAAAGCAAATTCGTTGTTGAATTCTTCAAAATTGGGACAATATATTATCATCTGACATCTATATTGAGTGAGTGAAGAGTATTCAAATATTGATGGCTCTAAAAACTTTCAGATGCGACGGCCATTATAATTTTCAGAACATGTAGATTTCAGTTATACTTCAAATTATTTTTACATATTTATTTAAAGACAAACCTTCCGGCAATAAATTTTAATTTCATCAAGTCCTAAAATGCCACTTGTGTCTTTGCAACAAATGGAGAAGATTGTCTCCAATCCGTTTGTGTTTTTAAAAATCAAAAGTACTAAAATTTCTAGTCTTTAACACGTTCACTACCATCGCCTGATATCAGGACCCATCTAATTAGATGACCCCTTTGCATCTTTTAACTGTAGTAGAGAAGGTGTCATCTAATAACATAGATGTTATGGCACAATTTCATAATATTTGTAATGCACAGCATTTGTGCGGCAGTCAATGTGTTACGAGGAAAAAAAAAATGCTGGCCTTGACTACATGGATCCTGTTATCTGCAAATGTACTTAAAGCACTCATCGTGCCTTGGATTGATGAAATTCATTTCTTGTATTCAAATATACATGCTTGAATAGTCATATGTATGTATTTTTGGATTTTAAAAAGAAATAAAGAAAGTGTTTACAAAATTGGTCCATGATAAGGTCTCGCAGTTCCCCCCCCCCGTGGGTGAGGCCCTTGTCTTTCATCGTGTTTACACGTGAAATCTCGTGTTTGTTACCCGACCTAACATATATCCGCTGTTATCTCAATGTTATGTGTCAAGAACGATATCTTGATGCGTTAACTGGAACCGATAGCGGCATGGCATTTTGTGAGCAGATACTGCTAAGTTATGGAACATAGTTTTGACGAGATTAACAGAAGATATTTTGATACAATAGTAGCGGCGTCAGTCGATGCTCAGCCACCGACATTGGAAACAAGCTTGTAGACTTTTAGTATGAGTAACATTATTATTGTCTGATGTATTCTCTTAACATGTCTGATGGGGGGTGGATTTCCTTATTCATAAATGAGCTTTTCCCAACTTTTCATAGATATCACTGCAATCTTTGCCTAATAAAGGCGTCAGTCGATTCTCAGCCAACCATATGGAAGTTAGTTAGTTGAGGTTTTTTGGCGCAAGGGCCAGATTTGGCCATGCTGCGCCAACAGTATGGTCCAACCATATGGAAACAAGCTTGTTGACTTTTTGCACGTGTAAAAGACTGTTCTGAACAATAATCTTGTTAACACATTAGAGGTGTGGGATCTTAACGAAAGTATGCTAGGTAACGTGGATCAAATCGTAGTACTACGACTCCTGCCTTTAATGAGTTAATCAGTGCCCCCTCTCCCTCAGACACTGGGCCCGGGGGCACAGTACCCCGGGGTCCAACCCTGAGTGGGCGTATGGTGTGAGCACACAACGAAGAATCCTTCAGAACAACAATGACGTTTATTTACAGCCCAGAAACGACCCTTATTTACAGCCGAAACGAACAGTAGCCCTTAAGTAGACTTTTGGTATAAGTAACATTATTATTCTTCAGAACACACCTTTAATTCTTAATCACGGTGAGGCCCCTCTCGGTCTAGGGGTCCCCGGATGCATAGCACCCGCTCCCCCAGATGGCCGGTCCCGATATCGGAACTAAATTATTAGATGACAGTATTGCTTCTGTCTGTGTTGTATTTATATGCGTTTTTTTTTTTTTTTCAGCTGAGCCCAAGGAATGCTGCAAGGATGAAAGCTGCTGTCAGGATGGCAAAGGTGCTTGCCATACTGAAAAGGAAGGCTGTGCTGACAGCTGTCAGAAGAAGCCCTGCGGCTGCAAAGCTGGCGAAGACTGCAAGTGCAAAGATGGGAAGTGTGCTTGCTAGCTGACCGCTTTCACTTGACCGCATCCTTCACTGCTCTGCTAGTAGCCTCATGTCTATCACCATCAGATGCCAAGCATCGACGAATTCAAATATTAAAGCTCGCAATTAAAGTCCAAGACGAAATATGATTGTATATCAGTATTTAAAGTCACTAGCAATGTTTTGTCTTTTGTGTGCAACACACTGAAATTTGTAGTTGGTAGTCATCGCAAGAACAAATATGTTCACAAAATAAATAATAAAAAAAAATTCGGTGTCTATTCGCTTGTCTTATTTGTATCTGTATTTTTTTTTCTAGTTCTTTCAGCTTCCTGCTTTTGAGGTTTCTTGGATATGGAAATAGTTGAACAATTCTTATTTATACTTTAATGTGTAAGCCGGATACTTTAGAAAAAATTCTATGTTAAAAACACTGGTTATCAAACACATTGGTGAATTATTTTAATTCTTGTAATTCAGACTTTTCTCTTTCCAAAACGGTTTTTCTAGGAAAAGGAAGGTATGACCCATCATCCAGGGACGCATATTTTTTTCAGCTAAAATTTGTATTTAATTTCAATGTTCTTAATGCTTTAATTTTCAAAAATATTCTCCACCGTTATCATCCTACCTCAAAAACCAATGGAGGTTTTTACGTAAAAATTTCAACGTGTGTTCTAAATAATATGGACAATGAAATGAACCAAAAGTTATTATTGTTGGTGTAGTACTGTTTCATGTACGAGTGTTTTTAGAAAAAAATAAGTTGTAAATTTATGGAATCGTATATACATTTTTACCCGTAACTTCTCAAACTCTTTCTTAGATTTTGATTCATTTCATTCATCATTATATTCCATAACTTGTGCACAAAGAAAAATAAGATTGCTGCATTACAATTTTGTGTAGTGTTAACAGTTTTGAATAATTTTCATTAAAATTAGTAAATTTTAAATTTAAAATGTATATATTCAAATTGTTGTTTTTATAATGTTTTGTATTATTGGCAATACATTTAAAAACCATAGTTTTTTTTTAAAAATCCAATTCTTCAAAAATATTCCTTCAAACTTAGTCGGATACCTTAAGTGAAAAAAAACAAGGTTTAGTTGAAGAAAACTTCCTTAATTATATTTCTAAAAAAAAAAAATTGATTCCAGTGAGGGTTTCAATTCTTAAATAAGGCATTTCTTTAACAATTGACTATGCACTTTTGTCCTGTTTTGTTTTGCTTTGTTTTCTACCATAGGGAAAAATCACGTTCTTCAAAATTAATTCTGAAAGGCTTAAAACTTAAAAAAAATCTTAGCTTCAATAAATCAAATTTCGTAAATTCTAAGAGAATATATTGTGAATGGCATTACAATATTTAATATTTCCAATTTTCTTGCAGTTTTTTAAAAATAAATTTAACTTTTTAAAGCAGTGTTTCCCCAAGTATGGTACCCGTATACTCAGGGGGGTGCAATAAGAGTTTGATGGTGGTACAAATGAGCTGAACGTGAATCCCGGAAAAAGCTTTTTTCAACATTTGTAGAGGTTAAATCGGGAAAAAAAGACTATTGGACGTGGAACTGCATCTGAGATTAATTAACGAACAGGGAACTAAATGATGACGATCTGTCATCTAAGCGCACACACAATTTCATCCTTCATTGTTGCAAATAAATGATACTTGCAGTATTGCTATCATTCATATTAGACTGACCCGAAAGTTAGCAAAGCTTGGCAGAAGAATTTGTCGAGGAAGCACAATGAGGAAAGCAGTATCCATAAAAACCTTATTTATTGAAGTAAAAGATAATTAGCTCGTTCTTGGAGCAAAAAAATAGGTGGAATTTTAAATAAACTTCACCAAACTTTGGGGAACAGCCTTTAAAACAGATTCGAACCCCAATGTTTCAATATAAAATTTTGACAAATTATTTTAAATTGGCTGTACAGCAGGTCAACCACAGTTTGATATTTCTTCAATGGTCTTTTAAAGATCTTTAAGGTACACATATTTATACGATTCGAGTTCACCAAATTTGCATAGTAAACACTGCCAAAAACAAATAACTTGACTTTGAAAGATCAGGTTCGAATCCTGTTTATGGGTTGTTTTTTGAAATGATGGGTTGGAAGAGGAAAAACAACACAAGGACTGAATCAAAAGGTTCAGATCCAAATATCTTCTGCATGGATCTGACAAATGTCGAACAAGTATAACTTTCATTTATATTTTATCATGAATAAGTTTATTATTACTTTTAGTATGTCACAAAAAAAAAGAAAAATCAGCATATTTTTGATTATTAAAATACTTTTTTTTTTCTTCTTCTATGGCGATGGGTACTCAGCGTTACGAAAATTATAGAAGGGGGTATACATATGTCAAAAATTTGGGAAACGCTATTTTAACGTTTAAAGTGGTCTCAGTTATAGAAAGGGTGCACATATGTCAAAAATTCTGAAAACACTGTTTTAAAGTATAAAGTGGTCTCAGAATAAATCTGGTCGTATTCTCCATTATTTTTAAAATTGCAATGTAGCTACAACATATATTTTTTGTTTTTTAAACAAATTTCATTGTACTAATATTTTATTTTTCTTCTATATATCTATAAATAGGTTTGACGTTGCTAGTGTCAGATTTTTATATTATTTAGCATGTATATACATTTATCTCGCAAATGAATTTAGTCTAAAACATCAAATTAATGATATTAGCAAGATAGGTGATAAATCTGTCTTTCGCATGCCAATTTATCAAATAGATATCTAAAGAAATCTCTTTTGGAAATTACTTTTTAACGACGGACCCTCAGACATCACTTTGAATTGTGATAGTATATTCTAAGAATTCTTCTCTTCATGTCCATAGACATTCGACTGATTGAGTTATTAATTTACATTCGTACATTTGAATGAATATGCATCTACCCTCATTTTCCAAAAATGTGAGGTGAGCTTATTATATCTAACGAGTCACCCGGCAGCGAGATTGTTCACACACGTTGGTACATACTGGATGGGTTTGATCATAAATGTAAGATTTAACGACGAATCCTCAGACATCACTTTGAATCCTGATAATATATTCTAGGAATTCTTCTCTTCATGTCCATAGACATTCGACTGATTGAGTTATTAATTTACATTCGTACATTTGAATGAATATGCATCTTCCCTCATTTTTCAAAAATGTGAAGTGAGCTTATTATATTTAACGAGTTACCCGGCAGCGAGATTGTTCACACACGTTTGTACATACTGGATGGGTTTGATCACTAATTTACGATTTGACTGAGACTCCTCATACATCACTTGGAATTCTGATAATATATTCTAGGAGTTTCTTCTCTTCGTGTCCATAGACATTCAACAGATAAGTTATTAATTCACATACGTACATTTGAATGAATGTGCATATTCCCGCAGTTTAAATAAATGTGAAATGAGCTTATTATATTTGACGAGTTACCCGGCAGCGAGATTGTTCAAACACGTTTGTACATACTGGATGGGTTTGATCACTAATTTACGATTTGACTGAGACTCCTCATACATCACTTGGAATTCTGATAATATATTCTAGGAATTTCTTCTCTTCGTGTCCATAGACATTCGACAGATAAGTTATTAATTGACATACGTACATTTGAATGAATATGTATCTTCCCTCATTTTCCAAAAATGTGAGATGAGCTTGTTGTATTTAACGAATCACTTGTTAGAGAGATTGTTAACATATGTTGGAGAATTATTTAATAACTAATGTTTTTTCCCTTCAAGTTCCTATTTTTAGACCATATAACAGTTTTCTAAAAAAATGTGTATTATTCGTCTTCAATGTGGCGGAGATGAAATGTGTCACAATAGATTCGGTCTCTAAGAAGTGAGAGACAAGGTTGAAAAATGTGGGCACCCCAGGTTTACATGGTACAAGACCCTTGATTTTTGGATTTTGGAAGGCTATTTTTAAAAAATTGAATACCAAAATCATTGCCGATAAGTATTGATAATTTGAAGAAGCAACTATTATTTTGTACCAGACTGCATTTAAAATATTTTTAAATTTGCAATTTCTTTGATTAAACCCTATCATCTATATAAATAAAAATGAATGTTAGTCTGTACGTCTCTTATGCGCTGCCGTACTGCTCATCCGATTGCGATGAAACTTTGAATACTTATTTCTTGCACTTAAGGGATGGTTATAGGCATAGTAAACTTATGTAATCTATATAAATAAAAATGAATATTTGTCTGTATGTTTCTTAGGCGCTGCAGTACCGCTCATCCGATTGCGATGAAACTTCGACTACTTATTATTTGCACTTACGGGATGGTTACAGGTTTGAATTTATGGGTTTTCTATAGGTTTGAAATTTTAACTAAGCATTTAATAAAATATTAGCGTTTCTAGCCTTAACTTCCGAAAATATTATAGTGCAAATAATTTTGCACCATCTTAGTTTTCAAAAAATTATCTTTTCAACTGTATTGAAGATTTTATGGTATAAATATATTTTCTATGTTTAAAAGATAATATTTTTATCTCATTTTCCAATATTAAACTCGAGAATTCAAAACGAATATTAAACGAATCATGAGATATAATAAATAGCTTCTTTCAGTATCATTCTGAAAGAACACCAAGCTTTACAATTCGAAAAAAATACACAAATCTAATACATAAAAAGGAATCTTTGTTTGTAGAATAGAATAATAAAATTGGAATAAATACTATTTATGCTTCTCCTTTATATAACGTTCAATTTCAATGAATGTATTCATTGCTAACAATAAAATAAATATCATTCTTAATTAAATAAAATAACTGTTTCAAATTTCAAAGATTATCTCTGCTGCTGCAGCAATGCGCCTTGTACCAGCTAGTAGTATTAAAAATATTAACAACCATTTATCAAAAGTTTTCCATTTAAGTACTTTTTCCGGGATAAAACCTTAAAAATTTCAAGGGTGTTCCTTTTTTTTTTTTTTTTTTTTTGTCTCCGTTTTAAATTTGTTTAAATTGCCCCTAAATGCATTATTTTAGAGGCAATACATAAAATTTAATGTCACTAAAATGCCCCCAATAAAATGATCTTGCCCTTCGATTTATGCCTAACAATACATGTGTTGGCCTAACACAATTTTGAAATTTTAATTTTGATCTTTTTTCACTTATTAAAAATTTTTTAAAGAATAAATATGGGCTCCAAATATGCAGAATATCTTATATTTTCACAACAGGATTTTAGATAAAAACCATATTATTTTTTAAGATATGAATAAATGTAAACATTTTTCTTTTAATATTAGAAGCTCTCTCTCTCTCTCTTTTTTTTTTTTTTTTTTTTTTTGCGCATAATTTTAAAACGAAAAGATTTAGGCTATTGATATTTGGTTTCCGAGAAGACTAGTTATAGGAGTTTTGAAGTGTGAAGAGAAAAATGAGCGTTAACATTGGAAATTTAAATTTTTTGTTACTTCTAGAGGCCATTATAAAACTTTTAATTAAAATTATTTCCGATTTTTTCTAATTAACTGATTTTTTTCGAATACCTTTTTTCATAATGACGCTGAATGACGCGAAAATAAAACCGACTAACTACTTTTTCTTCCCTACTGTATAATATTAACCTACTCTTAATTTATATAGCTGGTACCGGGCACGTTGCTGCCGCAGAAGAAATAATTTTGGAAATATCATTTGAAATTTAAAATAACTGTTTTGCTTAATGAGGAAAGATGGAAAGAATAATATTTATTTTTGTATCGGAAATAAATACAATCGTTGAAATTGGGGGATATATAAAAGGAGAAGCGTAAATATTATTTCTACTTTTTTAAATTTTATTATTCAAGATTTTAGGGGTGGCAATATTTTTTGTTTGTTTGTTCGTTTTTCCCTCTTCAGGGGAAACAAATAAGTGTAATTAATAAGTATTAAAAGTTTCATTGCAATCGATGAGCAGTACGGCAATCGCCTTTCTTAAAAAATATTCTCAGAATTTTTATTATTATATAGCAATTTTACTATCGCCATCCAACAAAAATATGATGAATAAAAAGAAACATTAATTCATGACGGAAAAAAATAACACAATAATTTAGCCAATTAATAAATCTTTTGAACCATGTCTTTACTCATAATTTTCGTGAGAGATACTAAAGAATTTCATGGATGAACCAGTTTTTAAAGATTACGCTATTACTGAATCTAAAATAATATTCAGAAAAAGAAGATATAGATGGCAGCACTAGTCGATATAACAGCGTTTAAAAGTGCATCAATATCGTTTTTAAATCAATATCATTTCAGCTTTTTCCCTCTGAAATGGAAGTTTTGAAACATTGCCCAGTAGCTCTACCCTTCAATTTTTGAAACCCCCATTAAATATCTATTGGGAACTGTCTCCTCAATTCTTTCTCACAACATTCTTGTAAAAGTAAATTTATGTTTTAGATGCGTTTTTTTTTTTTTTTTTTTTTTTGAATGATTGAACCAAAATTGACACAGAACTACAAATGTAGACATAAAATCGCGTTCCAAATTTAGTAAATTTAAATCATTACATTTATGAGTTATTGCGTTTACATATTTCTGAAAGTACAGTGCAACAGATGCTTAATCTCATCTTGTATTTGTCTCAAAATTCGATAGGTGTTTACAATATATATGTTAACCCTTAACTGGGAACCTGCGGTCTGTGAGACCACTAGCGATGGACTATTTTATTTTTTGTTCAATTGAATGGATCGACTCTGTAGCTTCCTGTTTTGTGATCTTCGATACACGTTTGTTTATTTTAGCTCGAACAGAAAGAATATAAAATTTTTCCTTAGTGTTTCTCCGTTTATAATAACATTTATTATAATTTATTAAACATTTAGCAACTTATGAGATCAAACCCATTTTTATTTTTTCTTATAGCAAAGCCCATCAGGAAAAAATATCTTTTTTGTCGAAAAAATTCGAATCAATCATTTAGATAAATCGCAATATCTCAGACTTCCCTGAATCTCTAAAGAACAGTTTCGAAATTGTTGGGATGTGGAATAAGTTCGTAGCGTTTTTATATTTACGTTGTTTACCAACGACTTTTTTTGCTGTTCGACGAAGTGTATAGCATTCATTCGATAGAGCTCTTCCTGGTCTACAAAACTGTGCTAATCGTCTTTATGAGTCATTTAATTTTTAATTACTTTTAAGGCTTAGAAACGGAATATCCAAAAGGTAAAAATCCACATTTTCGACACCTGCTCTTCTTCGCTTTTCATTCAGGAAAAAAGGCTGCTTAAGCAGCACGGGACATTTGCAACGAATACGGAGAAGGTGTCATAAGCAAGTCTGTAGCACGGAAATGGTCAAGCCTGACTTCCATTCAAAGACCATAATCTGCGTTTAGGGGGGGGGTGACTGGGAGGGCATGGTGTACAGGGAAATGCTCGAAAGGAATGTCACGGTCACCAAGGGGCTCTACATAGCCCAGCTAAATCGCATGAATCTATGTGACTGAAAAGACCCCATCGACAAGGCCAAACCATACGCCTTCACGACAACGCCAGGTCCCATGTTGCACAAGTCGTCAAAGCCGCACTCTAAGAGCTTGAATGGAGGTATTTCAGCATCCCGCGTATTCTCCGGATCTTGCGCCGTCGGATTACCATCTTTTCCGCCCCCTGTCGAACTATATGAGGGGCGTTACCTTCGACAATAAAGAGGGCCTTAAAAACCAGACTGGGTGTCTTTTGGCGGAACGGCATCGACAAATCGGTCGAGAGGTGGGAGGAGGTCGTAAACAACAACGGAGAATACATAATCAATTGTTATTATTAATTACTTTCTTTTTTTTAAAAGTCTTTGATAAAAACGCTACGAGCTTATTCCCCAACCCAATATATCATAGGTCCCAACATGAGCGATAACACCCCCTTATGGGCGTTTGAAGTTTTCAAGGGGGTGGTAAAAAACCCAGAGAAAATTAGGGGACGTTGAAATGGCACGGAGGGACATGGAAAGATTAACCAGTATAGTCTACAATGACTTCAAGGAACGATTCCTGCACATTTTAAACATGGACATTCCAGTCTGGGTTTTTGTTCCTTTTTCCAATGTCATCACAGCAGGATCACCACAGTTAGAAGAACTAATAGAACTGATGACAAATGAGGAACTAAACATTAAATTTAAAAATGGCTATCAAGAATTTTGGCTGCAGAAGTCGATTTCGCAACTGCATTCAGGATTGCGGTCGATTTTTCAACGATTTCCGATATCGCATCATCTTAATATTTAGCGGAACGTGGATTTAGTGCTGTAGCCACATTGGTAACGAAAAAGAGCAATCGGCTCCATGTTACTGAACGCGGTGACCTACAATTGTTTTTAAGTGAAATCGAGCCCGATATTAACAAGCTCCTTAAAATGCATCAAATTCAGCCTTCTTATTAGTTTAGTTAGAAATTCGACCTTTAAATTTTAATCAAAATACTTTTTTAACATAATTGAATATGCGTTTTGATTGTTTCTGAAACTGTCAGTTTATTTATTTAGAAAGCAATAGTTTATTATGAATTAATTCGTATCATCAAAATCCCTACGTAATAAAAGCTAAAATTCTTATTCCTCTTTTTTTAAATAAAGATGAAATTCAGTAGCGTTTCAATACCAACAATATTTTATCTATTAGTAATTTTTAAATTTAATTCTTGCTTTCACCATGCATTATGTGCGCTCTTATTTCTCTCGTGTGGAAGGGGAGGAGGCGATATTGAAATATTCACTAGAAAAGGGGGCACCTGTTCAAGAAATGTTGGGAACCTATGATTTATATAGATGAAATTTAGTGTGTGGTACTCATCGAATCCATAGATTTCTATCAAATTTTAACGACCTCTATTGACTTAAAATCTATGTGACTGCCTGTCCAAGAACGGGAGAGTTACAAAACGTAAATAGCTTTATGAATAAAATGTTGTACACAGATTAAGCATCTAAAAAGTAAATACTTATGGGGTTTAGAATGAAATCTTTCAAGGAACTGAAAGATTGATTTTTACTTTTGATTGCATTAAAAGGGATATCAACGAATTTGATGAATATAAATTGCTCATGATTTTTAATATCATGAGTTTATTCATATTGGATACATATGTATGTCATACGCAATTCTCAGTTACATTTTTTTCGGTCAGTTAAAAAAAAGGGCATTTACGGCGCAGGAACCAAAAAGGGCATTTGAATTCCTTCACTATGTTATCTATATAAATAATAACGAAGGTTTGTCTGTATGTCTCTTATGCGCTGCCTTAACGCTCATCCGATTGTGATAAAAATCCAACAACATATTGCTTGCACTTGCGCGAAGATTATAGGCATAATACAATCATGTAAAGCAAAAAAACTATTTTCAGATCTATTTACGGCATCTATTAGACAAGGATTAACCACAAAATAACTCTCCCAAGAAGACACAAGAGATTCAATAAAGATGCTAAATTCAAGCTGGACGTTAATGCTTCGTAGCTATTGTACGTAAATGCAATTAAGTCTTTCTCTGAGGTAATAGTTTTATTAGAGAGTGTGTGAGAAAGTTTTAAGGGTATCAATCCTATAGGTTTGGAATTTTAACTAAACATCTAATAAAGTTTTAGTGGTTTTTGCAGTAACTGCCGAAAATATTAAATGCAAATAATTTTGCACAATCTTAGTTTTCAATTAAATATCTTTTCAACTATATTAACGATTTTATGGTATAAATTTATTTTCTGTCTTTAATCAATTTTTTAAAAAATATTTTAATCACTTTTTATAATATTAAACTTGATAATATTAAACGAATCACGAGATACAATAAATAGTTTCTCTCATTACCATTCTGAAAGAGCACCAAGCATTATAATTCTATAAGAATACACAAATCTATAAATAAAAATGAATATTTGATTACCATTCTGAAAGAACACCAGGCACTACAATTCTATAAGAATACACAAATTTATGTATAAAAATGAATATTTGATTACCATTCTGAAAGAACACCAGACATTACAATCCTATAAGAATACACAAATCTATATATAAAAATGAATATTTGATTACCATTCTGAAAGAACACCAGACATTACAATTCTATAAGAATACACAAATCTATATATAAAAATGAATATTTGTTCGTAGAATAGAAAAATAAAAAAAGAAAAAATACCATTTATGCTTCTGATTTTATATTCTTCAATTTCAATGAATGTAATCATTGCCGACAAGAAAATAAATATCTTTCTTCCTATCATTCTTAATTAAACAAGAGAATTATTTCAATCTCAAAACGATATTTTCATGATTATTTCTTCTACGGCAGCAACGCGCCGAGTACCAGCTACTAAAGCATAAAACTCTCATCTGTGGCCATCTGAAAATTTAATAAAGGCCACGGTGGCATGGTGGTAAGGTTTCGGCTTCAGAACCGGAGGGTTGCAAGTTCGAGGCCTGATTCCACCAAAGAACCGCCGTGTAAGTGGGTCTGGTACAGGTTAAATCCGTCGGGACCAAACGTCCTCCCGCTGGTGTGGTGTGGAAGTTTAGATAGGGGGTGCCAACTCAGATGTCGTTCTCATCATCTGACCGCGGTTTAAAATGACAAGGTCCGTCCCGAAATAGCCCTAGTGTTTCTTCAAAATGGGACGTCAGTATAATTAAACTAAACTGAAAATAAAACATTTTAGCAATTGTGGCCTTCACGACCTTGCCGAAGGTCACGATTGTTTGAGGAAAGAGGCGTCTTTAGTAGAGAGTGTACTAGAAAATCTCAGTGAAACCACTCTCTTTGAATAAATTTCCATATTTTTAAAGAATATTTTGTAAACATTTTTGTTCCTATCAATATAAATAAAAATGAATGTTTATCTGAATGTCTTTTATGCCTTAATAAACCATTCATCCGATTGCAATGAAACTTGCTCAGCTTATTGCTTACATCTACGGGAGGGTTATAGACATAGTGCAAATATTAAAAAAAAAAAATAAATAAAAAAATAAAAAAAAAAAAAAAACGTTCAGATTTCAACCAGATCTATTTTCCAAGGATTATTCTCCAAATAGCTCGCCAAGAAGGAACAATAGATTCAGTAGAGATATTAAATCCTAATTAAAAGTTAATATTTTGCAGCTATTGAACACAAATGTCATGCAAGTCATTCTCAGAAGTAAAAACTTTATGACAGATTATGCGAGAAGTTTTTGGGGAGACCAATTCTGAGGATTTCAAATTTTAATCAAATTTCAGCGTTTTTCGCAGTAACTTCTAAAAATATTACAGTACAAATCATTTTGCGTCATCTTAGTTTTCAAAATTTATCTTTTCAACTAACTACATTAACGATTTTATGGTGTAAATATATTTTCTATGTTGAATCAATTTTAAAAGAAAATATTCTAATCACATTTTCTAAAATTAAACTTGAGAATTCTGAACGGATATGAAACGAATCAAGAAATACAATAAATAGTTTCTGCCATTACCATTCTGAATGATCACCAAGCTTTACAATTCACACAAATCTAATATACAAAAATGAATATTTGTTTGTTCGTATTTTATATACTGTCGTACCGTTCATCCTACTTTGATAAAACATTGCCAAATTATTGATTAATTGCTATTAATTTTTTTTCGGCTGCAGCAAAACGCCGGGTACCAGCTGATTTCATATAAAATTCGAGTATATTCTAGTTTGTACATTAATATGTCCTTCCGATTTAGAAGGACGTAAAAACTGAAGGAAATCACTGTTACTTTATTCTTTTACTCTATTTTTTTAAGTGTAGCTTAACTCCTTCCCGTAAAATGACGAGTACAGCTCGTCATTGATTTTTCATGCCATATAGCACAATGACGAGCTATACTCGTCATTGTGCTATATGGCATGACGAGCTATACTCCTCATGCGACTAAAGTTACTGTTGAATATAACAATTAATTTAATTTAAAATTTCTAGTGTATTGAATGCGGATGCACTTTTATTACTTACTAGCCGCCTTACCAGCTGGTTCGCCATGAGTAATGCGCTCTAAAATTTTCAATTAAATCACATATTCATTAGCCAAAATTTAAGAAATAGTTAAAGTTAAAAGATTCAGTTATTAGTAGTTAAAGAGTAGGTAACTTTATTCGGAAAAACTTTTTGAGTTTAATGTTCTAATAATTTATCGATTATGCTTCCAAAATATTAAAAATGTTTTTTTCGGTGATATTGCCAAAATGTTAAATATGTTTTTTAAAGAAAGCGAAAAAGGGAAAAAATTATTGAATGAATGATACAGATATTGCAAACGATTATAAAAATATGCCATTAAGTTGGGATTTCAATGCATATCCTGTCTAAATTCAATCAGGTTAACTGTAAATAATGATAATTTATGGAATTAATGATATAGATATTGCAAACGATCATAGAAAGCTTTGCTTTGCATTTATTGTTTTAGAAAATATCACATTTTTATATATTTTTTATTTTATCCAGTCACGTGCTAAAAGTTGCATATCTTTAGATTTGATTTGCGATGATAGTTTTTGTTTTTTTATTTGAACTTCCGGCATTGTTTTATTTTATTTTATCCAGTCATGTGCTAAAAAAACATGGTTAAAATACTTCTTTAGAAATTCGTTAAAAATAGAAGTTTGAGTTATACATTAAAACACTGAAACCATTAGGAAGCTAATTTTTTAAACTCTAAATTGATGTGAAAATCATGTTTGTCTGATAATATTTCCGGAAGTTATAGCGGGAAAACGTCGAAATTTCGCTTAAATTTTAATTAATTCAAATTCTAATTAAAAATTCGAAAAAAAAAAGGGCTGCGAGGTGCACATTCCCGACCTCCAAGGTACACATGTACCAAATTTAGTAGCTGTAGGTCCAACGGTCTGGCCTGTAGAGCGCCAACACACGCACACGCACACATTGAGCTTTATTATAAGTATAGATGTTGATAATATCATAGATCACTATCATATATCGTTTGATTGTCTTGCTACAAATTACGGCCAAACTATTAGTAGTCATTCTAATAAATTCGTTCATTTATTCTAATAAGCATTTAGCTAGAACATCTGACTAAATGCGAAACATGCAGTGAAATAAACACCTTAATGAATAAGAGTAAGGTAAATCACGACCAAAATGATTCAGAAAATAAGTATATATGTAACTGATACTGATATTGAAACTAATGATAGTGAAATATTACCAAGAAGACGAAAACGCGCCCTTGTGACTAATAAGTGAATTTTATGAATACTCTTGAGTCACAGACACATTATGTGTCTGTAATAAAATAAAAAATTACGGGAGTGCCTGGCTAAACGCGAAAACTAATGGGGCTAATCTGAAATCACTAGAGATTTTTGAAGAAGTGTTGAATGCGAACTTACAAATTACAATTACATCCGAAATAATAATATTATTTTAATTAATATAATAAATAATAATATAATACATTAGAAAGAATTAAAATTCTTAAATAAAAATTAAATAGTTAAATTAATTAAAAAAATTTTTGCATTCTTAAATCTTACTGGAAGGGGTTAAAAAATAAAAATAAAGGGCAGTAAAAAATTATATTTTGTTTTCATCTATTCGATTGCCTGCTTCCTGGCCTAGAGGTAGCGTGTTTCGCTACCTCTAGGCGTCCCGGTTCGGGCATTGTTGTTCTTCAGCGCGTGCTCTATCTGTGAGATGCGTGAATGATGCCCCCTGTAAAAAGGGGCTATGCAAGCGAATGTGTGTGTCTACTTCATTTAAGCTAGAAGCCAGACTTTTGCCCTCTGGGTGCTCAGGGGTCTTTACCCTCAGAAGCTACTGCACTCCCTTTCCGTGGGAACACGGACACGACGTCGTCATCATCTATTCGATTGCATGCATATGTATCCAAGATCAATAAACACAGCGTTAAGAGATATAATATAATAATGTCCTAATCCTTCTTGCTCTGATTTCACTGTATTTGTAATTGTACAGCTGTACAAGCTGTTATTTTTATCCTGATATTAAGCCGCTGTGAATGCAAAATCCTTTCTAAAGCTTTATAAGGCCACGATGGTGTCGTGACCTTATCAAGGACAGATATTGTAAACACTTTTTTTCCTTCTATTTCTTTTTTTAAATACGAAAATACAGGGTGCGCCAGAGAAAGTTACTTACTTGAAAGATCAATAAAAACAAAAGTACTTCAGTTATTGCTTTAATTTTTTTCTTATTTGAGAATAAAATATCCCAATTTTTTTTCATACAGTTTTGAAAATGACATCGGTTAAATGGCGACCCCCTTTGCGCATAAACTAAGTAAGTCGATTTTTGAAGTTCATGTCCACTCTTTGTAGTAAATCAATTGGTATGTAGGCAATGTTGTTGTTCTTGAGATGAGCTATGGTCCGTGGTCGATCGACATAAACGAGGGATTTCAAAGTGCGCCTCGTCACTGCAAAAAAAAAAAGCGACCGCGTCTTCAGGCAGGTTGTCAAGCAGTATTTCACATGATTTTGACGGTCAAAAAAATCGCGTTCAGTTAATTCTTGCACAAAAGCCAATTTATAAGGATGAAATTGAAGGTCTTGATGGAGAATTCTTCTAAAAGCGGTGTCAGAAATTCCCAAAGCAGCTGCGTGTTTGAGTGTCGAACGCAGAACTGACTGCCTCACTCTTTCGGCATTTTCTGGAGTTCTGGTGGTCCGTTGATGTCCATTTCTGAGTTTAGCGGCTCTTCCGAAAAGATTTAACCCACGTCAGAATCGAATTACTACCAGAAACGGGTCTGTGAGGAAGAATTTCGAAGCGAGCGCGGAAGGCACGTTGCGTTGCAAGTGAGCGACCGTTAGAAAAGAAGCTCTCGACGGTGAAGGCCGACTGTTCTCTAGACCAGAGCCTGATCGCAACTGACTAGAGTAGAGAAACAAACTTGTAGGACTTCCCCTCCAGTAGCGCTACCTATCACTGCTCTATCCAACCAACTCATCATTTGGGAATTTTTTCTAAAAGGTATGCTTCTCTGGTGCACCCTGTACGTACAAGTGACTATTCAAGCATGTACATTTGAATATAAGTCATGAGCTTCCTTCATTAATCCAAGGCACGATTGGGGGCAGCGGTGGCCTGTTGGTAAAATCTCGGCTTCGGAATCAAAGGGTTGTATTTTCGAGACCCGATTCCACCGAAGAACCGCCGTGTAAACGGGTCTGGTGTACTTTAAATCCGTCGAGGCCAAACGTCTTCCAGCTGGTGTAGTATGGAAGTTTGGAGGGGTGAAGTTTAGATTTAGTTTAGTTTAGTTATATTAACGTTCCGTTTTGAAGCAACACTGGGGCTATTTTGGGACGGAAGACGTCATTTTGAACCGTGATCAGATGATGATTACGACACCTGAGAGGGTCATGGTGGCCTGGTGATAAGGTCTCGGCTTCGGAACCGGAGGGTTTTAAGTTCAAGACTCGATTCCACCGAAGAACCGTCGCGTAAGAGGGTCTCTTGCACGTTATATCTGTCAGGCTAAACGTCCTCCCGTTGGCGTGGAGAGGGGGGTGCCAGTTCAAGTGTCGTCGTCTTTATCTGATCATGGATCAAATTGACGAGGTCCGTCTCAAAATAGCCCTCGTGTTGCTTTACAACGGGACGTTAATATAACTAAACGAAACTAAACGTCACCTGAGTTGGAACCCCCTCTCCAAACTTACGCACCACACCAGCGGGAGGACACTTGGCCTCAATGGATTTAACGTGCACCAGATCCACTTACACGGTGGTTCTTCGCTGAAATTGTCAGGAGAGGGGAATGCCACTCAAGTGTCGTCCTCGTCATCTGATCGCAATTCAAAATTACGAGTTGCTTTCAAATGAGACGTTAAAGAGAGACGCTGAGGAAATTGGAAGTATCCTTTTACCTAGAAATGGGGCCGCGGTGAACAGATGGTAAGGTCTCGGCTTCGGAACCAGAGGGTTTCAGGTTCGAGACCCTATTCCACCGATGAACCACCGTGTAAGCGGGTCTGGGGCACGTTAAATACGTCGGGGCCAAACGTCTTCCAGCTGGTGTGGTGTAGAGAAGGGGGTGCCGGTTCAGGTGTCGTCCTTGTCATCTGATCGTGGTTCAAAATTACGAGGTCCGTCCCAAAATAGCCCTCGAGTTGCTTTAAACGGGACGTTGATATAGCTAAACTAAACTAAAGATTTAGAAATTCAGAATGCTTTCTCACGGACTTTCTTTTCTATTTTCTGAATTTAAATTCAAACGAATCAATTGGAACGAAAAACAACGAACTCATTAGAGTTTGAATAAACTTGACGTAAAAATAGATCTATTCCTTAGAAATTATGAGGAATAAAAGTCATTAAGGAACTCAATGATTGTTGCTTTTATGCAACTGTTTTTTATTACAAAATTTAAAATTCGTTGGTGTAGAAACATTTAAAAAATGACTTTGTTTATAAATTGTGTCAATAAAAGGGAAAAGAGAAAAAATTGCTTAGCGAAAAATTAAGACAGATTTATAAGGAGGGGGTCATGTGTCATATCTATATCTTTAAGTGTCATAGATATATAAATAAAAATGAATGTTTATTTGAAACTTCGAATACTTATTACTTGCATTTACGGGATGGTTATAGGCAGAGTAAAATTATATAACCTATATAAATAAAAATGAATGTTTGTCTGTATGTCTGTATTGTCTGTTTGTCTGTATTTTTATGCCTATTTAAATGTGTTCTTTGATTAATACTTCAATGCATAGTGAAAATATTATTCTTTATAGATTTCTGTGAAAGAGGAAAACTTCCAGATTGATGAAAGCTTCTGGCCGGAGGATGTGGAATGCATTCCAGAGGCTCCCTTAAGCACACAACTGAAAAGGTCTGCAACACCAGGAACTTCTAATCAAGGTCCTCCTCCCAAAAGACACCGCCAGACTAATGGGGGGAAGAGGTATTGAAAATGGTGTCGGTGGAATTGAAAAAAAAAAAAAAGTGAAGTTTAAGAATTTTTAATCTGCAAAATTAAAAAAAACTGGCACCATCGTATGGGGAACAGTTCATACGAAGAATATTCGAACTTGTTATGGAATTTGGAGAACTCCAACCTGATATTTATTCATAAATAAAAAATCATTGCTGTGAATTGTTTTCTTTTTGTGAATTTATTTGATCATATCGAATCTTTGGATAATTGTAATTTCTTAAATAGTTCATTAACAGCTTCTATATAATTTTAAAATTTAGTAAATGTTAATAAGGATTAATTCTGTTTTCTAACCTTAAACTGATAATCATATAGTATAAAAAAATTAAATCACCTTTCATATGATTAGTAATACAATTTATGCTTCTTTTTCAATATTTTTTCTTTTAAATTAACAAATAACCAGTTAATGTGGGATTTTGCATCCTTAATAGATATATATTTTATTTTACACTTTTCTAAATAATAAACACTTTTAAGATACTTAAAAGTGAAGTTCAAATTTAAGCACTTTGCATGATACTATACACCCTGGTAAGCTTAAATAAGGAAACACACACGAAATGCTTTTTTCAATATGCTTTTGTTTTAAATTTAATGTCAATAAGATAGTATTTTATAAATTCAATTAATTAATCCTAACGCAAATACAATATAAAATGTTTTTGCTTGTTAAAGATTAACAAAAAAAAAAAAATATTTAACATAGCAAAAGAAAAGCAATGGAATTTTTAATAACCATTAGAACCAGTTGAATAGGACAATAAATGGCACTATTAGGAATGAAAAAGACATTCAAAGGAAACTCATTTTTAAATTTGATAAATGTACAACTTGTCTCATTTTACAATCTATTTCATATTCATTATATTAAAAACTCTAAAGATTAAATTTGAAGCAGAACTTACAATTAATTCAATAGTTTTTTAGCTGAAAATAAATGTCAATAGAAGTAGGAATTTCTAAATGCAATGGAATTTCATCACACGAACTTAACAATTTAGCTGCAAGTTCCAAAAGAGCATTCTTCAAATTTTCACAGTAATTGAATTTTACTTTTTATATAAAACTTTACTTAGTGTTTTCAATGTAATGATTGTTTTTAAATTAGTTTAATACTGTTTTATTCTTTTCCATACCATTTAGACATATGGCTATGGCAGTGTTTTTTGAAAAATTACATGTTTTCTTGTATATATTATTTAAATGTTGAATTTTACGAATATAGTTTCTTTTAAATAATTATTACTCTGAAATAAGTCAACAATTTAAAGCTTAATAATAAAATTATTATACTTTTCTTATGTAATTATTATTAATATTGAGACTGAAGTTTTTTCAATTTGTATATATAGAATAAATTATAACTATTTCAAATTATATAAAAGAGATAGATACCATTTTAAAAATCTATACAATTTATATATCAATTATTTCATTTTAACTTGTAGAAATCATTAAAAAACAAGGAAGCAAAATCACATCTTTATAATTATTATTTACACATTACAAAAAAATATAGATAAAATACATATAAATAATTCGAAAAAATATGATCGAATGGATGTTTCAATGCAATCACCTATTAAAAATAACTCAAAAATTATTTATTATTCTAGACATTTGGAAATAATATAAACATAGCATAATAATGGCAAAGTAAATGATGAAATCAATTATATACAACAGAAATATATGCTAAAGAGTTTTTAATTTATACTTTTAATAAAGCTCAATGTGTGTGTGTTGGCGCTCTCCAGGCCAGACCGTGTTTCATTGATATCCATTTTGCACGGATCATCCACGAGTTATGAAATGAAAAACTGCTAACATTCACTTAATGAAAGCAATGAATAGAGAGCGATAAATACGCCAACTTTTTCACCTGCTTTTCTAGGTTTACCAGACAGCAAATGCTCAAGTGACAATGTATTTCACCGTGTGATAAGGCCTTTATGCCATTTTAAATCGTACATTTGACTGCGATGAAACTTGGTCAGCTTATTGTTTACACCTACGGGATGGTTATAGAAATTGAACAATTACCAAATGAAAAAAAAAAAAAAATAGAATCTTAATTGCAACTATTTACCAAGGGTTAATCTCCAAATAACTCGCCGAGGAGACAATAGATTTTGAAGATATGATAAATCTAAGTTGAAGGTTAATATTTTGTAGCTATAGTACACAAATGTCATGCAAGTCATTCTCAGAGGTAACAACTTTATTACATATTATGCAAGAAATTTTGGAGGAGACGAACCCTAGGGTTTTTAAAATTTTAATTAAATTTTTGCTTTTTTCGCAGTCACCACCAAAAATATTGTAATACAAATAATTTTGCACCATCTTAATTTGCAAAAATTATCTTTTCAACTATATGGACAATTTTATGGCAAAAGTATATTTTCTATATTGAATCAATTTTAAAAGAAAATATTTAAATCACATTTTCTAAAATTAAACTTGATTATTCTGAACGAATATGAAACGAATCACGAGATACAATAAATAGTTTCTTTCATTATCATTCTAAAAGAATACCACGTATTACAATTTTAAAAGAATACACAAATCTAGTATATATAAACGAATATTTGTTTGTTCGTATTTTATATATTATCGTACCGTTCAAATTTCGATAAAACATTTTCAAATTATTGATTGATTGCACTTAATAATTTTTTTTTTTTTTTTTTTTTTTTTTTTGGCGTTTGCAACGCGCCGAGCACCAACTAGTACTGGATAAAACAAAGTCGAGGGAAATGAGCTTTTTGAGTTCAGATTTGGAAATGGGATTGGCTTAATAAGCTAACTATCAAGCAGAAACCGAAAACTTGGGCCATTTTACAGAAACAAATTTATAGTTTTTTTGTGATTACAAGATTCTGAAAAATACAAATAAAGATATTTCTCAAAAAAAAAAAAAAAACCGTGGGCAGAAATATAAAGAGAAAGAAAAACACAGACGCAAAAATACAAATACAAATCAACACTATGCACAATTACAATATTCATTGCACTTAATATTATTTTTTTCGGCGGCCGCAACGCTCCAGGTACCTGCTGGTTCTTTGTATAAATAGAAATAGAAGCTGTAAATGCATTAGGAATTGAAATTCAATTATATAAAGATTACACAAAATAAGCAAGATGATAAAGCTGAAAAGTCAAATAAGTTTAGCCATGCTATTTTCTCGCCATCAATAGAATTCACAGAGATGGGACCTCAAAACATTTCAGCACCTGTGGCATCAAATTAACAAAATCCGCCACTGTCTACGTTCAATTTAAAAGCCGCAATAAATAAAATCGTTTTAGGTGGAAAAATAAATTTAGTGGAAAAAAAAAACTCTAGATTTCCAGCCTCCCCCCTCAAAAAGTCACTCGGATTAACCGCAGGATTAAAGGAAAACCAGGATCAAGGGAAATGCTTTGCACGAATCCCCAAGGGTATTACTATCCTACCATTACGAGAAAAACCCTGCATATTGTTGCCGTAAGTGAGGAGGGAACTAAACATTAAAGAAGACCCCAGTATTTGGCTAACTAAGCGTGCTTCATTAGACGAGAAACTCTTTTCCCTCGTGATAATGTAGATATTCGGTTCCTAACCGGCTCTTTTGGCGCCAAATGAAATACTGTCTTTTCCTTCACCCCTTAAATATAATAGAATATCTCGTTTCAAGCGTACTGGCCCCTACTTTTAGGGTTACTAGGGTTTTTCTCGTGATGGTAGGTCAGTAGGGACCTATGTTGAAGCCATAAAGAAGGAGAGTAGAAACTGAACGAGTTGAAAAAAGATAAGGTAATAATTATTCTTCAAATTACAGGATCATTCTTTGGTCTTTTGCTCCTGCAAATTGCTATAATTATGTTATTCTTTCAAAATTGCGAAGTGATGTTGAAAAAGATATTTATTAGTTCCCCTTTCAATTTGCGGTTTTTTTAAAACTGTTATCTTATATGCTCATTCATAATATACAGGCGCCATCTATTGACAACCTATAGAATTAGAAACACAAACGTTGAATAAAGTATTCTTTGAAAATTATGAAGTGTTGTTGCAAAAGATATTTATTAGTTGCGATTTCAGTTTGCGAATTTTTAAAACTATTACCTTATATACTCATTCATAATATACAAGCGCCATCTATTGACAATATATAAAATTAGAAAAACAGAACTTGAATAAAGTATAATATAATGAAATGACCATTTAAAAAAATTATTTCATTTGATTTAAAAAATACTTCACTGATGCTGAGAAAACTGTGATTGAAGTAATAATTATTTGAAACAAATATTTAAAAATAACATTATTAAAAATATTTCTAATTCGAAAAATGTTGGATCTCTATATTGAGGAGAGGAGAGCCAAAACTGAATCCTAAAGAACTATCTGAAACCGAGAAAGCCTTCATGAAAATTTTAGAAGTTTAATCTTTTAGATAACACTGCTTCTTTTAAAATGGCACATTATTTTAAAAATAGACTGAGTAATTCCTAAAAAAGCTCATGCATTTTTTCTTTTCTCGTTTGATGAATGAAACGCCCTTTTTATTCCCAGTATTATTCCACGTTTCCTTTCGATGTGTAGCGCTTAACGTGATGAAATTCTCACTTGACCAATAAGAAAGTCGAATTACATTTGAGAAAATTAATCCTAGTAGAGTCATGATTGGTTTTGTTTCTTCTGCGTCTGGCTTTCTCCGCCAATCATTGGCATTTTTTCGACAGATAAGAGCGGAAATCTTCGATTTCCCATTACGAAACATGGAAAAAGTTATGCTGATAATGCAATAAAACTATGATTTTTAATCATCATTTTTTTTTTATTAAAAACAGTTTGCATTTTAATTTTATTTCACAACCAGCAAATAAGTTTAAGCCACGTATACAGTAATGGTTTTTTGGAATTTTTAAAAAGTAAATATCTTTAAATGTTTGTATTTCGGATACCATGACTTCATATTTGGCCTTTTGAACATTTACCTGATAATATGTTAGTTTTATCTATTCAGTGAAATCGTGAAGGAGTTGTTTTGGTAGCTTCATATCTATATCTCAGGGAATTAATGCTATCCTTTTCTAAATATTAGCTAAAATGTCTGATTTTATGTATTATTTATTACTGACATTTTCGACTTCAATATTTGGTTTGCTAATCCTTGCTTCTTTTAACTGGACGCTAGGGATAAGACGAAAATATGTGGAAATACTTTTAAAAATTTTTGAGGTATGTTTGTATTGCACTGAAAATGTTAAATTTCCCAGAATGCTGTCTTTTTTTTTTTTTTTTTTTTTAACAAAAATTCATTTGCATTTTCCTCTGCAATTACTGTAAAGATATTATTATTATTCTAGATAGTTTTTTATCAACATAGCTATCAATTATGGAATTTAAATAGACTTTAATTTAAAAGCTGTAATTTTCTTTTAAAATCATTATCTTACTCATGGTTGAAAAAAGAAATTATATGTTGATTATTTAAGGAAATTAATTAATCAATTAAGGAAATAAATGACTTTTTAAAAAAAATTGTGCACACTGATTTAAATTTTGACTGAGCTAAATGTAAAGTGCATGAAATTTTTAAGAAACTGGAAAAGTATCATTACATGATTTTGAAATTTATTACACTTATGCATGCTTAATAAAGTATTTTTTCTATCAAAATTCGATATTCCATGGAATTTTCTATAAAATATCATTGTAAGAAAAATTCCTTCATAACAATTTTGTATATGTTGAAAGGAGGCATAAATAACTAGAAAATATTTTAAGCTTTCTGCTAAAAAAATTTCAAGGTTTTTTTTTTTTTTTTTAATTATGCATTTTTATCAAAAGAAATGCTTTATGATTAACATTCTTAAGATTGAACTGGATTTTGTCTAAAAATATATGAAATTAATAACTTATTCTTTGTATCTATTTTTTCTTATTGTTCCAAAGCAGTGATTTATATATCGCTATTTATTTTTTCACAAATTTTTTCAAGCCTGGTAAAAAATATGGATTAGCTGACTTAATCAATTAAAAAATTGAATTAAAGCTGATTTGATCATTTAAATTTAGTTGGATTTGCTCTTTAACGTGGAATTTGGTAATTATCATTTAGCATTTAGACAATTTTTATAGCTATTTGTTTGTTATAGTGAAATGGAATATAGGGGCTAAGACTGAAATTTAATGGGCAATTTTTTATTGGATTATGATGAAATTAGAACAATAAGGGATGTTTAAAAAGTAAATTGCCATTAGGGACTTCACATTCTAAAAGTTTTGATTTGTTTCTAAAATAATTTAAAATAATTATTTCTGTGTATAAACATTGAAAAATAAGCTACAGTAATTTAAGAGTCTTGTTTTCATATTAATGAATAGACCAGCATTGTTTTAGTAGATTCAGTTTCATGCAATTATCACTAGAATAATTTAGAGATTGAATATGATCAATTATATAATTCACATTTATTTGCAGACAATGATGCAACTAAGGTACTAGAAAGGGTCTTAAGTGCTGTTATTAGGGGGAACAAAGTTATAGAATAATGTTATAAAAAAGAAATTTTTTTATTCTAATTTCTCATGTCTAAAATAAAATTTAAAAAGAAATATGAAGATTTTCTTTCTCTTTTTAATATTTTCATATATTCTATTAACACAATGCCCAAATTCAAACAACAATTTAAGTTCTGCATGCAAACAGTGTTTCTGACACAGACAAGCAAATCATGAGTAATCAAGCCAGATTTATTTCTGTAATAAAAGAGAATCAGGCAAGTAGTATCAGTTAAATTATTGACTGAACTTGAAGTCAATTTCACATAAATAAGTTCAGATCATATTTGTATGCATCAAACATTCTTATCAACCAGTAAAAAGCTGGTTTTCATTTTGAAATTCTTAACAGATTGCTTAGAATTGCAATAAACTAAAATAAGAATTGGAAATAAATGTCATTCATAGTTAAAATGTCTAGTATAGAAATAATTTGAAAAAAAAAAGCCAGGAAGAGGCACTGATAGATTATTATTAATTGGCTATCTTTTCTAATTGAGACTGGAATAAATTTCATTTATTATAAGTTTGAATTGTGACAACCAAAAAAGAAACCTCATTTTATCTATATATATTGTCCCATTATATTATCATTGCACTTGAAAATGAATTCTTTGCTGGAATGGAATGGATAAAATGTTTATGGAATTCCATTTTACAAACTAATTCAGTTTGAGAAATCCATACAGCCAATTATCATTTGATTGCTGCATAATATTAGATATTGAAAAATAATCAAATAAGTGAACTAAAGTTATGTAATCACATTAAACCCATAAATACTAAAATTTCTTAAAAATTCAAAATATTTTAATTTATTAAAGCTGAATTTTTACTTTTATTTCTTTGAAAATGCAATGTATTAACTTATTATCTTCATTTAATTTCAAAGTAATATATTTGATATTTAAGTTCAGCTAATTTCTTATAAAAATTTAATAAGTATTCTATTTATATTTTTTTATACATTTTCAGTATTTATAGCATCATTTGCTATGTTATTTTTTAAAATTTCATTTGAAGAAAAAAATTCTAAATATTTGAAATAAATTTTCCTTAAAAACAATACACTTTAGAAGCTCTTTTGAAGTTTTTCATTGCTTAAAAATAAAGTTATTTATTTAAAAAATTATCTGAGTTACAGTGATCCTTTTTAATTGTACAAAAACATTTTTGAAGGTACAATGAAACAAGGGGATAAGTCTGTTTTAAATTTCAGCAAATAAAAACTACAATCACAAGTTATACCTACAAACTTTTTTGAAATTTACTAACATTGGAGGAAATTCCTGCACTTAAGGCTTCATTGAAAAGTATTTAAATTTTAAGTTGGCATAGATGTGAAAGTTTTTAAAGTGATGATCTTTATATGAGATATTTTCAGAGATTATCTTAAAACCATTAAAATTTTGCTTCATTTTTGTTTAATTTAACTAGTTATTAACTAAGACTAATTTAATTTTTCTGGATGTTACATGATAGGCAGGGTAATTTTTTAATTATGTGCTTGCTATTATTAAAAATATAAGCTAAATTTAATTGTTTTTAAAAAATACTTACTGATATTATTTTACCAAATTTAATATAATATTGATAAAATTTCATTTCAAATTACAGACTAAAGGTGTAGTTAGTAATTTCTTTCTTTCTACTGCATAGCTTTTTCAGTTCAACAAGCAGTCCTTGAAATTTCAGTTATATTTTCATAAAATTTCAATGACAACAAAATTACAAAATTTGATACCTAACAAAACTTAAAAGTGATAACTCTTTTATCAAACAAAGAAACAACTACAGTTTTTACTTATTATTCTTTAGTAATTTTTACCTCATTCTTTGCAACTTGGATTTATTTTTCAGCTGTTACCTGTGCTTTGAATTTATAGTAAATTAATATTAGTCAATATTGAAAAAATTATTTTAGATAGAATGATCTTTTTCAACAATAGGAAAACAAACAATTGATGGCACTATGAATAAGGTCCAGGTTAAATTTTCATAAACTATATTATATTTCAAAAATCATATTAAAATTTATTTATATTACAAAAATCATAAATTATAGTTAAAAATTTATCAAATTTCTCAGCAGCTGAATTTATACCACTGAAAAGGTAATTTCAAGAATTTTAAAATAATGTAAATATTATTTTTGTGTTTTATTTCCAAAAGTTATTACCCAAAATCACTGATATTTTGCTTATTTTTTTAATTTATTAAAAGTTTTTATAAGTTTTTGAAAAAAAAAAAATTTAAAGTGCACATTTCCACCTCCTACGTAAATTACTACCAAATTTGGTAATTTTAAAATCAAACTAGAATAAATTTGTCATACATAATAGATAACAGTAGATAGCATTTTCTTTTAACATTTGTAGAAATAATTGTATAAAGGTTTTTGAATATGAACAACTCTTTGATTTGAAAGGCATCGGAAAAATGTTTTAAATACAAGTTTTAGAAAATATTTTGAAAGTCTTTAATGGAATTTTTCAAAGCTTGATATGAAAATTTGATATATTATAATTTTAAGTTCTTAAAATGGGCTTTGAAAACTGTGTGAAAGTTCTTGTACTTAAGTAAAATCTAAAACAAATAAGCATTTCATTGATCTTTTACTGAAAAAAATAGGATAAAATACAACATTCTTAAACAAATAATAGAAACCTCAAGAAAAAATCTTATTAAAAAAAATTATATCCACAACTTTTTCATCTCTTGAAATTTAATGCATTGATAATTTGGAATTAATAACCTTTCTATTTCACTAAACAAATCAAAATATTTATTTTTTACATTTTGAAAATATTAATAAAATATTTTTAATTTGTCATTAATTTCAGATAAACTGAATATAAAATTGGTATTAATATGAAGGCTATAATATTTTATTTCTACATGTTAACTCTGTGGAATTAATCAATGTATTATTTTCTATTTTTAAAAAATATCTGAGGATGTCAAGCATATTCCTTGTCCTATTGAGGCTTACAAACATTTATAGGAGAGGATATCCATATACTGTTTATCTGGAAATGACCTTACTTAATAAAAAATGGGGAAAAGGTCCTTAACTAATTAGAAATGGGGAAAAGGATCTTAGCTAATTAGAAATGGAACTTTGGGCATTAGACTTGTACTAAAGATGTCTATTTATAACTTTGTTTTGAGAAACCATGCTTGTAAATTGTGAAAAGGATTGTTTGCTGTTTATTCTCCAAATGTGTTAGAAATCATTTAAAATTTTAAGAATCTGAAAAATAAAAGATGGGAAAAAATCTTTTTCTCTTAAATGTTATAATTGATACCATATTGTTGTATTCACAGTATTGGTACCCTGACCCTTCTTGCCTCATTCTAGTTATGCCACTATTTATGTAGAAAGTTAGAATTTTTGCTTATGTAAGATACAATTTTTAAGCCACAGTGAACAAAATGTCTGTACTGAAATCACCAAGCTATCCAAAATTGGATTTGAAAATATCCTAAAAAACAATTGTGGCTTACCGTAAGAAATGGAAACTAAAGCATTATGTTTATTGGAATCAAAACCATAAATAAATAGAGACGATGCAATAAACTCTTGCTGTGCATTTTTTTAGCTCTTTATATTTTGTGAATAAAATTTCTGTGTTAAGCTGAGGGTATAAACTAAATTTTAAAAACTACATTAGGTTTTTTTTCACTTAGAAATTTCATAAGGCTTTATATGTGCAAGACAGTAAAGCTGAATGAGAAAAAACTAATTTCTTGCAATAAATTTTATTGCAGCTATACATTTTTTGTATTAATATTCTGTTTGGATAGGAAATATTTTAATTCTTCATAAGACTAAGTAAGTACTCGTATGTCATGGGTTTTAATTTCCTAAATTATAATTCAACAAATGGGATTTTCTTAATTTCTACCTAACGTTTTATATTGCAATTGTTTACTGTTTTCTTTACTTCCTGGAAGGAATCTTATAGTGCTCATTGATAGACTCTCTTATTATATCTGAAAAAGAATGTCTTTTAATATTCCTGCATTAAATAATATTCTGTTGCTTATTATGCTCTAAGCTATTAAGAAACTTTGTGGTTATATTTGAATGTGATGGTTTCATATATGTATATATTAGTATATTTAATGAAAATAAAAGTATTCTTGTATAAGGTCTGGTTGGGAAATAAAAGGACAAATATTTGTTATCTTACAATTTTTTAAATGTAATGCTTTAGGTGAATATTAGTAAATTCTCTATCTTTTTAGATTTTTATTTCACTAATTCCTGGTTATCATGATTTCTTTTAAGTTGATTTTAGTATCTGTAAAAAAATTAAATTAAAATATAAACTTTAACTTAATGATAAAAAAATTAGAGAACTTTTTCTGTGAAATATTTTACTTCAAGGTTTGCTGGAGGCTTATTTACAAGTTAGTTAACCAACTGCACAAATAATAATAATAATATAAAAAAATAATGATGTTTAAACATTTAAAAATAATTAGAAATATGGTCTTAAATTTAAGTTCCTTTATTATAATTTGAATATATTTGAGTACATGGCATCACAGAGCAAAATGATATTGCATAATTCAATGGCCTTAAAAATACTAAAAAACAAATTTTATGGTCCTAACATTTGCAATTAATGTAAGATTGTTATAATTATAGTTTTTCATAGCACATATAAAAATTACATCTTTTAATATCAATTAAGATGTTTATCAAGTGTATTTTTTGATGGATGTTTCCAATTATTTCATTTCCTAAATCTATATTTAATAATTTGTTTTTATTTCTTAATTTGTTATTTAGTTTGGAAGAATAAAAATTGAAAAGGCTGAAAAGCGTTTAAAACTGAAAGAAGCTGAAGATGCAGTTATCGATAATCTTCATTCAGGTAATTGTTTGTTTTGGTTTCAGTGATGGAAAAATTATCTTTACTGAGTCGTATTCTTCTGCAAAATCATAGCACCTTTAATGGGATAATACTGGAATTGATTTAAAACACATTCTTTTTTATAACAGACTACAATTTTTTGTAGCCTGTATTGTGCAATTATACAACATCTAGACAGATCCAACAAGTACACTTGCAGATGCTCAAATGTAAAGATAGGAATGTAGAATCATGGCTTAACTTCTTAATTCATAGCTTGCCTCCATTCTAAAGTTTAAATTAGATTATTTTCTGTTGATCAGTAATCTGTATAGCTTTTCTGTTGATATAACTTAACAGATGATTTATTACTTATAAATAGCTTCCCTACAGTTCCCTACACCATTTTTCCAACATTTAAAAATTATTTGTTGATAGATTCCTTATAAAATAATCTTAATATCATAAACTAAGAAAAATTGCATTCATTAAGTTGTTAACAAAACACTTACAATATAATAAAATCTAGACAGTTTAGAAAAAAATGAAATTAAATAAAAAAATACTTAATTACCTATTATGTGTATTACTCTGGCAATAACCAGTGTCATATATGATTGATGATTAAATTTGGTGTGTGGTTTTTTAATTGATGGTAAGTGCTTCGAATAAATGATTAGTGGATACAAAGTCCAGGCTGTTGGGGAGGTTCATTTGTTTACTTGACAAAGAAAACTTTGCATTTCTTTATTTTTTTGCACCTAATTAGAATACAGAGCACCACTTGGTATCGTTATATTTTGAATGACTTGACTGCTTATCATATGATTTCTTGAGATTACAGTTTACTTGTGATTTCACCAAAACTTAAACTAATTTTTCAACCAAAATTAATAGCAATGAATTTTCTATTGATCAGGTCTAATTGAAAAAAAGTTAAAGAATCAGTTATCTTCTATATTTGATTTCAGGTATAATTTTAGATAACCTGCATTATAATAGTCTTGCATTTTTATTTACAGGCATTAGAATTTAGTCACACAACTTTTTATAGGTAATTTTTTTGTGTTTTATTTAAAAGCTTTTTTCATTTATGAGAAGTCAAATGATTTCTAATTTTAAAATCAGTAAAAATAATGTAGAGTGGAAAAGAATCATTCCTGACTTTATATAAATAGACTCTTGGTGGTTTAATTATTTTTTTTCTGGATATTATTTATACTAAAGTATGTGCATAAAGATTTAATATCAAATATTAAATATCAGTATTAAAATTTTACCAATTGAAGTATTTTAGCTTGTTTTTATACAATAGGAAAGATTTTTTTCTTTCTTTTCTTCACTATTTTAACTGTAGTTTAATTGGATTAGAAATTAATTGAAGTTAACTTCTTAAAAACTTTGAATATTGAATTTAAAATACATATAAAATTGGTAAGCACATTATGCTACATCGTATTTTTACTGAAAAAAATTTAAAAGATTTGTACTGGACTCCCAGTTATTTTTCAGATTTTTTTTTTTTTTGGTGGTGCAATAAATAATTTTGAGTGAAACATTAAATACACTATAGTACAGTATATGATGTTGTTTTTATGAAGCAATAGTCGCTTTTTTGTTTTTGTTTTTTCCAGCTTATAAAAGGAAAATTCTTTTATTTCCTTTTGGAAAAAGCAAAACTTGCCCCAGATTTTTCCTTTTGTTTTATCTGAAGTAGGTATTTTTTTTAGAAACTATTTGATAAGAGCATTGTTTTGCATTAAAACCATAATTGTGAACCACTATATCTTTCTAAGTGACTTTAATCCATGGTTTTTAAAAATGTCTTAATGTTACTCAAAATCAATAGGAATCAGAAACAAACAAGTTTTATTTTCTTGAATCTCTTATAATTGCATAGAAATTTTGTGCTTAAACTATAAAGAAACTTTTTTTGTTGTTGTTGTTTAAACCTTTCTTATTATATGGCATATTCTATCATAAAATCTCTCCAATATTTTTCTTGATCTTGTAATAAATTATTTTATGCACAATTCCTTTTCAAATCCATCTTTTTAGTTGACTTTCATAGAAAGTAAAAATTAAACCTTTCAAAGTTAGTGCCTACAAATTTAGAACATTACCAAGAAATTTTAAAATCAAATATAAGAAGTTTTTTAAAAATTTGCATGTATGTCTATAAAATTTTACCTGTTATTTTAGAGAGTATTACATTCTTATTGCAACACAATAAACTGACACATATTTATTAAATATTATCAGTTGTCTTTCTCTAGTACTCTTTTGGGTTGTTTCATGTAGTATATGTTTATTCTTTTTATCTTTATTCTTTTAAACTGCTGAAAAATCCATTATTATGTAACACTCACAGCTTTCTTTATAACTATTTTTTTAAAAAATGAGTAGTTTTTTTTTTTTTTTCATAGTTGATCTAAATATGAAAATCCTTCACTAGTTAAGTATGCTGTGAGTAATTGTTGTAGCTATTTACTGCCGCTTCCATTTAGCCATTTACTGTCAACTACATGATAGAAATGTATGTATTAAGAAAAGTGATTTATAAAGGAAACATACTTTCCTCTATCCTGGATTTTCTATCTTATTGTCAACCACATCTTGGATTTTTTTTATCTTATTGTCAACTACATGATAGAAATGTATGCATTAAGAAAAGGGATTTACAAAAGAAGCATACTTTCCTCTATCTTGGAATTTCTGTCTTATTGTCAACTTCACGATAGAAATGTATGCGTTAAGAAAAGTGATTTATGAAAGAAGTGTGGGAATTTTTTGTGTTGGCTCTCGGAATAGAACCTGGGACCTTTGGTTTAGAAGGCCGATAACATAACCACAGGACAAAAGCATGCTCATCTCACGTAGATGTTATCTGTCTTATTAAGATATCTCCACAGACTCACCCACCAATGAGTTAGACGAACGATATGAGTTGTTGTTGAGTGGTGATGAATTGGTTTGTTGAGTGAGTGGTTGCTGTGTATCTAATGCGCCGTACCCATGTTTGTTTGGCGAGCGGAGAGCTTTTTAGTTACGCTAAGCGTTATGGCGAGCGTGCGTAGATTGTTGCGTCAAGTGAGTCAGACGATTTTTGTGTTGCTGCGTCAAGTGAGTCTGACGACTTTGGTTGCGGGTAGATGGCGCCACACAACAGTTGCTTGAAGGTTCGTCACGTCCGAGGTCACCATTGTGGGAATTTTTAATGTTGGCCCTCGGAATAGAACCTGGGACCTTTGGTTTAGAAGGCCGATTAGAACCACAGGAGAAAAGCATGCTCATCTCCCGTAGATGTTATCTGTCTCATTAAGATATCACCACAGAAGCATACTTTCCTCTATCTTGGACAGAGGATACAAAGAAAACATAATTGGTTTCAAGTTTCCTGTAAAATATTTGCTTGGTAATCCAGATTTTTTATTGCATTAAACTTGTGATAGACAATTTTCAAAAATATGTAGAGAAATGGGGAGAAGATGGAATACATTCAAAATAGGAAAAATCCTCAAATATTGATTTACTTTCTCTTATTAAACAATTTGAAAGACCAGAAATTTCTTTAAAAAATTTTTTTACATCTTTTATTGTATGTTATGTGGTGTACAACATTAAAAGTATTATATGTTTTTCTTTATATATATATAACAACCATAAAGTATTAAGATAATTAAAATCCATTTCCCGAGTCATCAAAAATTAAATCGAAACTAATTAGGTTGAAATCGAAATTAAAGTTTAATTCGGAATCAAACAACAAAAAGTTCACAAAAATGAAAAGTAAATGAAATAAAACCTATTTATGAAACAAATCTAAATTAATAAAATTAATATAATTATGTAAGCGAAACTAATTACGGAAACGAAACAAAAAATTGAAATCTTGACTAAAATTTACTTCGGATTCGAACAAATTTAAAAAAAAAACAAAAAAAACAATCATTGTATTTAGTGAGCGCAAATGCAGCTACAGCTAAAGTACAGATGAATCTAAATTAATTAACAAAATAAGCCAAGCAAAAAGGAACACAACAGAATCAACACTACAACCAATAGAAAAAGAATCCGGCCTGAAGACTTTTTCGAGGGTCACCCTCAGGAAAGGATTCAAAATAAGGGATTTCTTCAGTGAGGTATCGGTGGACAATGTTCAAAAATATTGACATCCCGTGACCCGAAAATTAAGGCAAAAGAGACAGACTAATTTTAACAGCAAAAAACACAAAAACAAAGCAACATTACAGACATCACCAAATAAAACAAAATATATAAAATAAAACTACATAAGAATAGTCAACCAAAAATTACAACGGACCACAAAATTAATTAAGAAAACAAAAAAAGGAAAGAACATACCAGCAACAGGAGAGGAAATATCACCCCAACTGAGATTCCAATTATAATGCAGAGAAAAAAGAATAAATGTAGTGTTGTAAATAATGTAACTTTGTTGACTCAGAAAATGAGTTTTAATTACTTTAATGTTTTTAGGGTTGTTATATGAAAATCAAAAAGTTTGTAACTCTTTGTAAAGGTTTGTAAAAGTTCGCCTACCAGTGTAATTTTAAATTATGTTTTGTAATATAAAACTTGTAAGGAAATTGCTTTATTTCATTGTCATTAACAGAATATTAATTTTGCTGTTGATTCTTCTAATTGCATTTGTGACATTTAGATCACTGTAAAAATAATATTTTATTTATATTTGTTTAGTCATTGATAAGAAGGTTCATGTGGGTCCTTTACCATCCCAGTTGGAAGAACCAAGTATTCCTAGAAACAGATCATTTGACACATTAAAAAGAGAATTTCACTTATGGGATGCTGCAGATTTCATTAAAAATGGAATAGAAGTAAGTAGATTTCAATTTTGAAGCTATAGGTCAGCCTTAGTAGGCGTTGCACCCTATTTTGAAAAAATATATATTGTAATGTCTTGATCTCGATAGATCAAAGAATACTCAGAATTTTTAGACTTCTTTATTTTACAGCCCTAGATATACAAAGAACGACTCGTTCTTATGTTGATTGAATAATTGCTATTTACACCACAACCGTCGAAGTTGAAGGGTTTTACTTGAAGGATTGTAAACACAACACCACTGGGAATTCACGGGTTGGTCTGTCAGCGATCATTTCAGGCGGCGCTCCAAATCTCCCGGAATCGTGTGCGTACTCCAGCAGTCTCCCAGAAACTCTCTCCTCCCTTTTCCTATGAGTTGAATTAACGAGGCACCTAGCCCCGGAAGGGGCTTATCCTCGATCATGATGAGTGCAGATGGCCTAACGGTCAGTAAAATGCCGTGGAACTCTTCGTAAGGTATGACAGATGTGAAGTGCATGGCTGCCGAAGCGAGAATGAGGTTGCGACCGACAAAAGTTGCCAGTCCAGGGGTGTAGGGGGGTGTTGGACCAATCAGAGGAGAGGAATAAACTATTGTCCCAGTGTGACCAATCAGGAGGCAGTTACTTGCGGGAAGGTGAGACAGTAATCTAAGAGTGCGTTCAGGATGATGTATTTCCTTTCTTCAGGGTCTTTTGCTTCTTTGGCTAATTTCGCTGCCTTGATTAAACCAGGAAAATCCTTTAGTACACTTCTTATTATCTTTAGAACTTCAAAAATTTCTTTGATATCTCCTATATTCTCATTTTCGTGGGAGTTCTCCTCCCTTTTCCAAAAAACTCTGCTTATTTTATCTCGGCAACAGTCTCCGCCTCCTCTTCCTCAGTGGCTGGTCCTCTCTTCCGGCCAATCATGTCCAGCAAAAGGGTCCTCTCAAATGGTGCCAGTCCGTCGTCGGAAGGTAATTAAGGCGCGCCGAAAAATCTGGAACATGGGGTCCGCTCACAATAGGGAAATTTGGCATCCAAATGTTTGGATGTTCGATTGTCTTTGAATTTCCACGTGTGTTCTTTCAGCTATAGATGCCTCAGGTCCCGAAAGGAGACGATCTGCAACATCAGATTATCTCAAGGTGTCTAGTAAACACAAAGGCAACACAGCTGGCGGAACTATTTTATTGCTAAAGGGGGACGGGGAATGTTACAATATATATATATTAGTAAGCCGCTCTGGTTCTCAAAAACCTTTCACCCAAAAGGTTAAAAAATATATATGTAGTGGTATATCACTTCCCACCATTGAGCGTCGCCTGTGACCTCACTTCCCACCATTGAGTGACACCTGTGACCTCACTTGCCGCCACTAAGCTGCTCTCTGGTGGAGAAAAGGTGAGCAAAGTTCAGTTTATGTCTGGATGAGGCAAGATGATTACGACGAACTTAAATAATCCAAGACGTTTGTGTAAAGACGGAAGACGAAATGACGACGTATTGTTAAAAGACGAACTTGTATGTTAATAGACGGACTTGATGATCCATTCCATCTTGTAAATTAGTCATCATCATTAGTTCACCATTAACCTTTCATTGTCATCCATTAAGGTATCCGACTATGTTCGAAGAATTTTTTTTTGAATAATTGGATTTTCCAGAAATTATTTATGGTTTTTAGATATGTTATCAGTTATGAACACTATAACTACAAAAGCAATTATTTGAAGATATAATATATTTTAAGAAATGGAAAATTGTGTAGTAAATTTTAATGAAATTTGACCAAAACAATTTACACGCTACACAAAATTGTAATGCAACAAACCTATTTTTCTTTGCACTCAAGTTACAGAATACAATGATGAATAAAATGAACCAAAATCTAAGAAAAATCTTGAGATGCAAAGAAGTTATGGGTAAAAATATACGTATGTATGAATTTTTTCCATAAATTTGCAACTTAATTGTTCTAAAAGCACCTCTAAATGAAAAAGTATTTCACCTACAATAAAACTTTTGTTTCATTTTATTGTCCACGCCATTTAAAACACTCGCTGACATTTTTTTTATATCAATACTTCTATTAGTTTTGGGGATATTATGTTAACGGTGGAAAGTTTTTATGAAAATTAAAGTTTTGGAATAACTGAATTTAAAGACACATTTTAGCTGAAAAAATATGTGACCTTGCATGATAGGTCAGGCCTTCCTTTTCCTAAAAGAGATTAATTGTTTTGGGAAAAGTCTGAAAGTTACTAACTGCAATTCTAGATCATGAAAATTCTATGTGTCACTTTAATTCGTTTGTCGCTTGGAAATAATCAAATAATTGCTATAAATAAGGAAATGAAACGACTTAAATTACTATTTCAGAAAACTATAGATGTAATAGTACTTTTAGCATGTGATATTTTTCGACTTCTAGGAACCAATGAAATAATAGGAATGTCTAATAATGGAAATTTTTTAAGTTTAATCAAATTTTAACTAAATACGCCTCTGCTAATAGATCATATAAAAACAAATTCAGAAACTGAAATCATTAAAAAATATTTCGTACACAGAAGCAAAGAAATTATGTCTGCCACCATCTGTTCCATCATTTTCAACCATAGTTCAAAGATGAAAATCCTTTGATATTGCTGAAAAATTTATTCAAACAAATATAAGTTTTACCAGCCTGTTCTGTGCAACTAAAGTCTCTGTTTCAACGTTCACTGATGATAAAATTTGTAATGTCATACGGCCTCCAAAAAAGAAAACAATAAAGCAATATACTAGTACCGATTTCAATGAAAACATTACAAAATTTCAGAAGGAAGATTTTATTTCTGAAAATAGAAATTCAAAAGACACATTTATGCATAATGTAACCGAACTGTCATGTTCAATCAACCCCTTGAGAGAACCTATATTAACCAATAATTTACATCTTGTTGATGCAGAAATTACAGAATCAGATGATTACATTGATTATGATCCTGAAGAAATTATAGACGAAGATATGATAAAGGATTATAGGCAGCAGCCATCAACCAGTCGAGCAAATTTTAATCCTGGCTTTTATCAAACTTTTAAAAAGAAATATGCTAAACATCGACGAAAGAAAAAAGCTAACATTAATTTTAGCTTTTGGAATTTAACTATTGTAAACAACAATGGTATCTGTGAAGATTTCTTTGAATTTGATTCTTTGTATCGGGAATTTTAGATTAATATCACTTGTTCTTTTTTCATTGTTGCTGTGTTTTACAAACGAATCGCATTTGAGTCATTTTACTTTTTTATAAATCCTGTTATGTCTGCTATCATATGAATTTTTAATCCATCATTAATGTTAAATACATGCATACCATATGCTTGGCGCAGCATAACCAAAATTGGTTTTTGCGCCATCGAAAGTCAAACACTCACTCATTCACCCAATAGATCATATAAACAAAATAAAGTATTCGAAAAATAGATTTATACTTGACTTTTAGCGCATAGATCACAAGAACAAATCATTTGAGCGTTAGGAAATGAAGTCGTTAACGAAATTAAAGACGATATGATAGCAATACAGTACCTAAATATTTCTCATAATGATCAGTCTTTATCAAGTATATGAATTTTGAAGAAGAAAAAATGAATTATATAAATGAGTTTTAATCAGACTTATTAAAATAATCGATGTGAATGGAAAAAGAGTAGTGAAGACTATTGAAAATGTTTAGAAAGTTTGAGTTGATATTGTAGAAAAATGAATTTTGGAAGACAGACACACGACTATGGTAGCAGCATGGAAGGGGAATATAAAGGTGTGCAATCTAGAAGAATTGTCTAAACCCTGAAGCAATTTATGTGCCTTGCCTATTACATTCTTTTAATTTATGAATTTGCGATACCGCTTTCAGCAGAATATATTGCTCTTTTTTTAGATATCGCAACGTTTATATCGCTTCTCTTCTGTATCTACAAAAAATGCGGGAAATGGAGAAAGAATAGCAAAGACTATTGAAAAGGTTTAGAGAATTTAATTTGATATTATAGAAAAATGAATTTTAAAGGACAGGCACACGGCTGTGGTAGCAGCATGGATGGGAAATATAAAGGTGCATAACCCAGAAGAATTTTCTAAACCCTGAAGCAATTTATGTGCCTTGCCTATCACATTCTTTTAATTTATGAATTTGCGATACCGCTTTCAGCAGAATATATTGCTCTTTTTTTAGATAGCGCAACGTTTATATCGTTTATTTTCTGTATCTACAAAAAATGCGAGAAATTTTATGACGTGGGAAATGAAGACAGACCAGCAAAGACTATTAAAAATATTTAGAGAATTTAATTTGATATTATAGAAAAATGAATTTTAGAAGACAGACACACGGCTATGGTAGCAGCATGGAAAGGAAATATAAAAGTGTACAATCTAGACGAATCTGAAGCAATTTATGTGCCTTGCCTATTACATTCTTTTAATTTGGGAATTTGCGATACCGCTTTCAGCAGAATATATTACTCTTTTTTTTAGATATTGCAACGTTTATATAGTTTTTTTTCTGTATCTACAAAAATGTGGTATTCTGTATCTACAAATATTGCGCATTGAAATGAAGCATTGCCGAGTCTGCATAGCTGAATGGTTATGACGCTGGATCTATAGACAGGAGATCATGTGTTCGAATCCCAGTAGACTTAAAATTGGTTTTTCCTTTATTTCGTGTTCCAGAAGATTCTGAACTTTTCTTTAATTTACCAGATAAGTGCACTGGACTTTTCTTACTGTCTCCAGAAAGGTATTCTGGAACTTTCCCTAATTGTATAAAAGCTGAAGATCTCTCAGCCACAGTGTTCTTAGTTCAGAGTTGAGTTAATAAATTGATTTAGCTCTACTTCCTGTGTCCTCTTGAATTCTATCTATGTGACAATATTTAAATATTTCCTTTAAATCATTTTCTACACTCGTTGGGAAGTTAAACTGGATTCTTTTAAAGCTGTGCATACAAAGTTTGAACAAACAAATGAGTTTCTAGAAGAATTTGTTATGCAAATTACGATAATACAGTGGTATTGGAAGCTATTTATCTATTGGATTCAATACAAGAAATGTCATTTTATCTTATGCTTAACAATATGGTTTACAACATTGTCCAGAATTAATACTATCTATAATTATTTTATTCAAAACCGATTGTTATTAATTTATAACTCACGATATGAATATTTCGGAACGTTTTCCTGAAAAACGAACTCGAAAAAGATTATATTCCGAAATAGCAGAAGAAGAAATTATAGAAACTTCAATTGAAGAATTTAGACGTCATTTTTTAACACTGAAATTGATGCTTTGGTTATACAGATGGAAAATAGATTTAAAAGTATTTTAAATCAATCCCTGATTAATTATAAATGAATTATTTATAAGATTTATTGAAATAATCGATGTAAATGAAGAATACGCCTTTTTATCTCATGCTTAACAATATGGTTTGCAGTATTGTCCAGAATTAACACTACCTTTAAATATTTTAGGCAAAACTGATTGTTATTAATTTATAACTCACGATTTGAATATTTCGGAACGTTTTCCTGAAAAACAAACTCGAAGAAGATTATATTCCGAAATATCAGAAGATGAAATTTTAGAAACTCCAATTGAAGAATTTAGGTGTCATTTTATAACACTGAAATTGATGATTTTGTAGCACAGATGTAAAATAGATTTAAAAGTATTCCATTATTAAAAATATTATCAATCCCTGATTAATTATAAATGAATTATTTATAAGATTTATTGAAATAATCGATGTAAATGGAGAATACAAGAAATGTCATTTTATCTTATATTTAACAATATGGCTTGCAATATTATCCAGAAATAACACTAACTATAAATATTTTAGTCAAAACCGATTGTTATTAATTTAAAACTCATGATTTGAATATTTCGGAACGTTTTCCTGAAAAACGAACTCGAAAAAGATTATATTCCGAAATAGCAGAAGATGAAACTTTAGAAACTCCAGTAGAGGAATTTAGGTGTCATTTTTTAACACTGAAATTGATCCATCTGTACAATAATGTACAGATGGAAAATAGATTTAAAAGTATTTTAAATCAACATGTGATTGATTATAAATGAATTATTTATGATTTATTGAAATAATCGATGTAAATGGAGAATACCAGAAATGTCATTTTATCTTATGTTTAACAATATGGTTTGCAATATTGTCCAGAATTAACACCATCTATAAATATTTCTGGCAAAACCAATTGTTATTGATTGATTTAATTTATAACTCATAATTTGAATATTTCAGAACGTTTTCCTGAAAAAACGAACTCAAAAAAGTAAAAGATTATTTTCTGAAACAGCAGAAGATGAAATTATAGAAAATAAAAGGATTGAGGAATTTAGATGTTATTTTTTAACATTGAAATTAATGCTTTTATTGTACAGATGGAAAATAGATTTAAAAATATTTTAAATCAATCCGTGATTTTTTAAAAAAAAGATATTTAGAAAAACTGGAATTTAAAAAATGTCCCCAAAACTTTGTAAAGTTTTATAACAATGATGTAAATGAAAACCTAACATAAGAAATTGGTTTGCTAGGTGATTAAATTTCGAATGAAAGGTAGGTAAATAACGCACAAGACATGCTGTATTACCCACTAAATAATAATAAAGTTAGTATTTCTTAAATATATTAACTGTGTTAATATTTTTCTTCCCGTTTCCAGTTACTGAAGCAAGTGCTAAGTGTTTTTTGATCAAATTAAAACAACAAAGAAATGTCTTCGGGCAAGCTAAGTACAGAACGCTTTAATGCACTTACTATATTAAGTCAATAAAGTCAAAGAAATTTTTTTAAACTGGAATTTTTCTGAAGTAATTAAGGTATTCGACCACGTTCGAAGGAAAATTTTTGAAAAATTGTAATTTTTCTAAAGTAATTAAGGTATTCGACCCACGTTCGAAAGAAAAATTTTGAAAAATCGGATTTTTTCGAAACTATTTACGGTTTTTAGATCTATTGTCAATAATAAAAACTATAAATACAAAAAAATATATTTGAAAATATGATATATTTTCAGAAATGGGAGATTTAGTAGTAAATTTTAACGATTTAACCGAAACGGTTAACACTCTACACAAAATGATAATGCAGCAGTCCTATTTTTGTTTGTACACAAGTTATAGAATACAATGATGAATGAAATGAACTAAAATCTAAGAAAAATGTTGATATGCAAAGAAGTTAGGGTAAAAATATGTGTACAGATGCATTTTTTCCATCAATTCACGACTTACTTTTTCATTTATAGGTGTTTTTAGAAAAATTATTTCACCAACAATAAAACTTTTGCTTCCTTTCATTACCCATATTATTTAAAACACAAGCTGAATGTTTATGAGAATATTTCTATTAGTTCTTGAGATATTATGTTACAGGTGGGGAATTATTATGAAAATTAAAGTTTTGAAAAAATGGAAGCCAAAGACAAATTTTAGTTGAAAAATATGTGACCCTGGATGATAGGTCAGACTTCCTTTTCTTAGAAAAAATAAACTGTTTTGGGAAGAGAAAAGTCTGAACTATACGAAATAATAAGAATTTTTTTTAAAAAAATCGCCAATGTGGTGGATAATTAGTGTTTTTTAACGAAGTCGGATACCTTAACAACAAAAACGCAGTCACGCGTTAAATAAACATGCAATAGTAATATATGTTTTTTTTTTCTTTTTGCTTTATCAAAAAAATTTGGGTCCTAAATGGTTTTATAAAGAAGGCTGTCTCAAGTGGTACAATTTACTGAAGAGCAATTATAAAATTAATACTCATACTCATAAAACACAATTAACTATTTTCTGGCTATTATATGCTTATTTACTAATTATTTAAAAGAAATTCTTTATGGTATATTTTTTGTAGGAGTAGATTCATGTACAGTAAAAGCTCCTTATTCGCGTTTCCTTCATTCGCGTTTTCACTATTCTCAGATTCAAAAAATGTGACCCGATTCCTATATTCGCGGCTCAATATTTCTTCATTCGTGGATCTAATAAGTACATACATCATAACAAAAGGATTCCAATAGGTATCCAACCCAATATCCTTTGTAAATGCCGTCAAATGGACTAATAAAAAGAGTAAACTAGATCTTATTACAACTTTGTCTAAAGTATGTTGTTAAATGCAGACTGCAAACATAGCGGAAATCGCGAATGGAATAGGACGAGATGGGTTCGAACAGATAGAATCAAGTGACATTCAGGAATTGCTGGAATCGCAAGATGAAGGATTTTTCTGAAACCGACTTGGAGGAAATGTTAAATTCACAGCCCATTGAAGAAGAAGCTTCAACAAGCACTGGAAACGTGACATTTCATTTGAAAAATCTTAGTGAAGGTTTAAGAATGGCAAATGAGCTTTGCGATTTCTTTCTGAACATTGATCCGTCTGTGGAACGAAGTCTTATTTTTAAGAGGCAAATGGCTAATGCGACTGCTGCGTATCAGTCTGAATGGAAGGAGCTTTTAAAAACTGCCAAGCAAGAGAAAATTAGAAAATTCTTCAAACCACTGCCTAAGCCTTTAATAATTAATCAAAATGTTCAAAAACTTCAATTAAATTGATATTTTTATATATTTGTGTGTTTTTTTTTTATTTTGTCACCTTGGAACATATGCCCTTATAATCCGATATAAATGACCATTCCGTATTCACGGTTTCTGTATTCGTGGCATATTTATGGAACATATATCCCGCGAATAAAGATCTTTTACTGTATAAAATTGTATTCATATGACTCAACGGTTTCTATTCTATTCTATTTGCCTTCTATTTTATTCTATTTTGTACTTCTAATTCTATTTTATTTGCCTTTAAATATTATTGATCACAGCTTTTATATGAGGCCGCTTTGGCCTAGTGGTAAGGTCTCAGCTTCGGAACCGGAGGGTTTCAGGTTCGAGACTCGATTCCACCAAAGATCCGCCGAGTAAGGGGGTCTGTTGCACATCAAATCTGTCAGGCCAAACGTCCTTCCTTTGGTGTGGTGTGCAGAGGGGCTACCAGTTCAGGTGTCGTCTTCGTCATCTGACCGTGGTTCAAAGTGACGAGGTCCATCCCAAAATAGCCCTACTGTTGCTGTACAATGCAACGTTTATATAACTAAACTAACACAGCTTTTATAGTCAATATTCTTCCTTATTGGAGATCTAATAATTTATTACATTTGAAAGACTATCAATAAAGAATAAGTATGATAATTTCTTTTTATATATTGCAAATCAGTAAAGTGAATGAATTATCCATTAAGCTAATTCATTAGATTATTATTTTACTTTGTAATGAAATAATGTGGTGCGTAATTTTAACTGTTAACCTTTGTAGGCAATCATTGAAGATGAAGTTACAAAGCGATTTGCTGCCGAAGGTAAGTTTCTACACTATTTTGCATATTAGCCAAAGTTGCTTTCTCTTAAAAACAAAAAACAATGTTCTGAAGCACATGTTACCTGCCCATTTCATTTGCAATTCAACTAGAATATAATACTATCTCATAGTTTTTATTTAGTTGTATCAAGATTTAACTTTTAAGTATGATGTTTGAGGTGATTAAATATTTATATTGTTACGGATTTCTTGTCCTAATCCGTCGGCTTCGTTTTAGACGTATAATAGGTGGAGAAGAGATGAGCACACAGTGATCAGTCCTTTAGTAGAAGACACAACACATGTGTTTATTGACAGCCGAGACGAACACACAGCAGCGCACAATAACAACAGTAGCTTCCTGAACAGACTACTAGGCACTCAGCTCAGTTCAGCACTTGCTTGGCTCCGCAGCTTCTTGTCTTCTCCTCTGGAAGACTCCTTATCTAACGACGATTCCGACTACTCTACTCTACTCTACTCTACTCTACTAGACCTTAGTCCCGTAACAATTTGCCATGGACAAAACTGCGCTTTCTCAAACTTCGATCGCGCTAAGTTGTTTTGGATAAGGCGATATCGAGCCAAATGCCAAACTGCGCACGCTCCAGACCAGTGGTGGGGAAACTTTTTTTAAGATGGGCCATTTGTAATAACTAGACGATCGTAGCGGGCCAAAGAATAATGCTTAATCGTCAAAAAATTTATGTGTCCTATAAACATATACATATGTTATTACATACAATTATTATTTTAATAGTAAAAAAGCAAAAGGTAAGAAAATTATAAGCACAAAATATAAAATGAATTTAGTGTAGTTCTTGATGTGAAGTATTATCACTTTATTTTCTGGTGTCATTGCTGGTTGATGGTGCATAAGAAAAATGAAATTGAGACTGTTTTATCTAAATTTCATCAGAGTCCGGTTCCATTTGCGAAGCAGAAATTCTTAAAACTGATGAAAGGTGCTAATCTGTAATTCTGTTTCTAAACGAAGTTTTCCTAAGCTTCATTGTTGAAAAGATTTGTTCGCATATATAAGATGAGCCGAACATTGTCATTATCTTCATTGCATGAGTAATTAGATTTGGTAAATTATCTGGACTTAAATTTTTATAAAATTCTAGTAATGGTACTGTATGAAAAGTTTGTTTCAGGAGAGTATTACAGTTCAGTTCTATTAACTCGAATCACAGCGGGTCGTTGCAGATGACTGACTAAGTTGCTAACTAACTGATCTTCGGGCGGCCTCTCTTGTATTTATACCTAACTGCAAGGATTGTTCGGGAATTGGAGTTTTGCGGTTCTTTTGGAAAAACAGAACAATGAATCGAAAATGCGAGCGTGTTGGAAGTTTTGAGCGAAGAGGAGTCAGCTGTTTGGGTCAGATGGATTTGTCCAGAATACTATTGTGTTTTGAATATCACCGCAGGTAGTTTTTATGCGGGTCGTCACATTATGAAGTAAGAATGCGTTCAAACATTCTCACGAGGTCACTCTTAAACGGGCCGGACTTGGCCCGCGGGCCGTAGTTTCCCCATCACTGCTCCAGACAATAGCACAGCTTTCTCGATCGACGAATTTGTCTATTTGCCTTTTTTTGTTTATACCGTATTTTTTGCTTTTGAATGTCTTTTCTGGAATCTTCAAACCAACGGCCCTTTTCAGGGCTTAATCCCACTACTGAAAATGGCCCTAACGATAGCGATGATGAAAGTAAAGTATTAGTACACAATGAAAATTTGAAACCTATCGCTAATTTTGAATGTATGGAATGCAAACAGCAGTATTCAAACAAACGGAATTTAAAGCGCCATATTTTAAAATTCCATCCGAAAACGGAATTTCTGGAGGCTGTGAAGGAGTACAAGTACTTGTAAGCAATATGATAGAAAATTAATCGAAAATCATAATATTTCCAACACAAACAACAATCCTCTCGCATCAGAATTTTCGGAGTAACCCCTAGACGCTTCTACGTTTGGTTCGATATCGCCTTATCGAAAACCACGTGACGCACTCGAAGTTTGAGCATGCTCAGTTTTATCCATGGCAAATTGTTACGGGCGCGGACTAAGGTCTAGTCTCTACACTAAGCGATTGTGTTATCGAGGCATCTAGCCCCGGCTGGTGCTTATCCTCGTTCATGAAAAAATGAGGAGGGTATGATGGTCCACACATTTACGTGGCCATCTCCGAAGAAACTGGTGAATTTGAGGAGCAACAGTTATATATGAGATTGGCTGACTGGGTGAGAGGGTGAGGTGGCGAGTGTTAGGACTCATTGTGATTAGCTATTGCAGTGGAGAGGTTGTAGGGGTATGCTGCCTTGACGTGGAACTTTTAACTTTAATTAACTTGCAGTTGAGAAAGGATTATTAAAAAACAAGATTAAAATGTGAAATTAAGCTGAGGATGAATGAGGAGGAACAATATTATAGAAGTATATTCCTGGGCCTTTAGGATTTAATAGATAGGGTGTATCTAGGTATGTCAATTGCTGCAGGATTATCGATGATATCTATATTATTGCAAAATTTGATGGCCAGTTTTTTAATGAATTTTTTTAGGGGGGGGGTAATCTAGACATAAGTAAATGTCTGTATTGTGCATATAATATTTCATATAGCAGTTATTTCTGATGAGATTGTTTTATAGTTTCTCTCTTAATCTAAGATTCGTCTTGGCAGCATATTCCCACACAGGGTAGGCATAAGTGATTACAGGATGCAAGTAGGCAGAGTAAATAAGTATTTTATTATCTCTATTCATTTTGGAGTTTCGAGAGATTAAGCGGTAGAATTTACGAGTTAGGTCTCGAAACCTTTTAGTTATGTAAGTAAAATGGGGTTTCCAAGTTAATTTACTATCTAGAATTACGCCTAAGTATTTACATTCCTTAGACCACAGGATAATCTGATCTTTAATTTTAATATGGGGGGAAGTTTTTAATTAAGTTATTTTTACTAAAAAGGATAGCTTCAGTCTTACTGGCATTAATTTCGATTTTCCGCTTGATGAACCAGTTTTCAAGAGTTTTGAGGTGTCTGTTGATAGCTATGGTAATAAAATTGGAATTTTTATTTCTAGCTAGTATTGCTTTGTCGTCAGCATAGATACACAACATGGTGTTAAATTGTTTGGAATATCATTAATAAATAGGGAAAAAAGAATCGGTCCTAGTTTAGATCCTTGCGGAACCCCAGCATGGATGGGTTTTATGTCGGAATATGCGTCATTTACCTTTATTTTAAAAGATCTAAAACTAATGTAAGAGGTGATAATTTTAACTAGGTGTGGGGGAACATTATAGTTAATGAGTTTGTAAATAAGGCCATCATGCCAAACTCTGTCAAAAGCTTTCTGAATGTCTAGAAAAACAGCTGCAGTTTTCTGTTTACTCTCGAATCCTTGTTCGATAAATTCTACCGCTCTAAGAAGTTGGTGGGTTGTTGAAAGGTTTACTCGGAATCCAAATTGTTCCGGAATTAAAATGTTAAATTTGGTTAGGTGGGAATTTAGTCTACCAAGAATTACTTGTTCTGTAATCTTGCTTATTGACGGAAGAAGGGATATGGGTCTGTAGCTAGATGGTTCAGTCGGGTCTTTACCCGGTTTTAGTATAAGGACTCTGCCCGAAGCTTGAAACTGTCGCTCTTATATAGTCCCAGGAGGCGTGGCTAGAAATATCTGGACCAATCAGGGCGTATCTGGACGTATCTCGGTTCCCAATGGACGAATCGGGAAAATTCTCAAAGTTTTGAGAATTATCTATTTTGTCGCCAAATTTCGTCGCCAAACTTTGGGATCACTTCTAAGAGCATCCGCAGCATCCAGTACATATACTGTAAATCCTTCTTTCCGTTGATGGAACCAATCATGCTGGGAAGCAGCATCACAGATTCGTAACAATATATAAGAGAAGCGGTTAAATCTGACACTGAGAATCAAACCCCCTCCCATTAGCGTGGGGTAGAAACATGGACTGTGAGAATCCTGTTCAGGTATCGTTCTCATAATTTAAGAATTATGAGAACATTACCAAAATACAGTAAAAGCTCCTTATTCGCATATTAAAAAAATGCGACCTAATTCCTATATCCGCGGCTAAAAATTTCTTTATTCTCGGATCTAATAAGTACATACATCATAATAAAAGGATTCCAATGGGTATCCAACCCTATATCCTTTGTAAATGCCGTTAAATGGATTAATAAAGAAAGTAAAATAGATCTTATTACAACTTTGTCTAAAGTATGCTGTTAAATGATATCGCCGAGGACTTTGACATAAGCCGGCTTCGCCGCGATCGGTGTTTTTCAGAATGTAAACAAACAGAATGAAAGCAACCTTATTACTCAATGAATAAAGTATAATTGTAGAATTAACGACTAAGAAATAAGGTAGAACTAACGATTAAGAAATGAAAATTGACTCACCTCATTCCGAAGATGCATTTGAATCTGACGCAACGAAGGCAGATCTCAAAGACTATTTTAACCATTTTTATGTAAAGATTAAAGACTGGAGCAAATTATACGAATACAGAATGCACGACTCAATTGAATACAATAATCCAACGGAAAAAATGAATAGACAGGAAATAATAACTTATTATATACATATTTTTATTATTATTTTGTCACCTAGGAATGTATATCCTATAATCCCATATAAATGACCATTACGTATTCACGGTTTCTGTATTCGCGGCATATTTATGGAACATATACCCCGTGAATAAAGAGCTTTTACTGTATTCCCAGTGTAAAGTATCCAATTATCCTAAAATGCAAATCCTGCCAGAGTTTAATTTCTCCATTCAATCACTAATACTGAATTTTTACCTTTTCTTTTTTAGAATTGCCCTCTTGGAATTTGCTGACTAGGACTAATAAAAACCATGGCTTTATTAGGTACATTTTTCAGTTTTATTTAATAAAATTAGAAATTTTATAGTCTATACTTATAATAAAGCTCAATGTGTGTGTGTGTGTGTGTGTGTTGGCGCTCTACAGGCCAGACCGTTGGACCTACAGCTACCAAATTTGGTACATGTATACCTTGGAGGTCCGGAATGTGCACCTTGGAGCCCTTTTTCTGAATTTTTAATTAGAATTTGAATTAATTAAAATTTAAGGGAAATTTCGACGTTTTTCCGCTATAACTTCCGAAAATATTATTGCACAAACATGATTTTTATATCAATTTAAAGATAAAAAAAATCTAATCTTTCTAATGGTATCAGTTTTTTAAATTTATAATGTAAACTTCTATTTTTAATGAATTTTTAAAGAAATATTTTAACCATGTTTTTATCACGTAACTGGATAAAATAAAAGAATGCCGGAAGTTAAAAAAAAATTACCATCGCAAAATAAATCTACAGAAATGGTACTTTCAGCACGTGACTGGATAAAATAAAAGAAGTATAAAATGTGATATTTTCTTTGAAAAATAAATGCAAAGCAAAGGTTTCTACAATCGTTTGCAATATCTATATCATTAACTCAATAAATCTTCTTTATTTACGGTAAACTTGATTGAATTTTGACAGGATATGCATTGAAATCCCGACTTAATGGCATATTTATGTAATCGTTTGCAATATATGTATCATTAATTTAATACTTTTTTTCCCTTTCTCGCTTTCTTTAAAAAAACATTTAATATTTTGGCAACATAATCGAATTTTTTTTTAATATTTTGGAAGCATACCCGATGATTAAAACTGACTGATTTATAAAATTAAAGAATATTATTAGGAAAAGTTGTACTTTTAGAACTTTCCGTCCGTCATCTTAAAGAAAATACTAATTTCAGGTCAATCAATGCCCGGAATTACTTCAAGGCTAATGAATATGTGATTTAATTGAAAATTTTAGAACGCTTTACTCATGGCGAACCAGCTGGTCGCCAAAGGCGGCTAGTAATAAATAAAGCATTGAATTTGTAAATATATACTTGTGAAAAATCTTTTTATAATATGAAATTATTTTGGATTTTAAAGGGGTCTGCTTGCTTTTCTGTAATTGTTTTTGGGGTGCACTGTACTGATTATCCTGTTTCTTTAAAATGTTTAATTGACAAAATCTATTGCATTCCACTTTTATAGAAAATCTAGTTTTAATTATTGGGTGGTGGAATAAATTCGCAGCGTTTTTATCAAAGACCTTTTTTTAAAAGAAAATCATTAGTAATAACAATCGATTATGTTAATTCTTGATAGCCATTTTTAAATTTTAGTTCCTCATTTATCGTCAGTTCTATTAGTTCTTCTAACTGAGGTGATCCTGCTGTGATGACATAGTCCCTCATATAGTTCGACAGGGAGCTGAAAAGATAGTAATCTGACTGCGCAAGATCCGGAGAATACGGGGGATGCTGAAAGACCTCCATTGCAGCTCTTGGAGTGCGGCTTTGACGAGTTGTACAACATGAGGCCTGGCGTCGACGCGAAGGAGTATGGTGTGACCTTGTCATTGGGGTCTTTTCAGTCGCACGGCCTCTTTCATGTGGTGTAGCTGGGCTATGTAAAGCCCCTAGGTGACTGTGACATTCCTTTCGAGCATTTCTCAGTACACGAAGCCTTCCCAGTCCCCCCCTCCCCCCAAACGCAGATCATGGTCTTCTTTGGATGGAGGTCAGGCTTGACCATTTGCGTTCTGCAGACTTGCTTATGACACCTTCGTATCTGTTGCAAATGTCTCGTGCTGCTTAAGCAGCTTTTTGGATGAAAAGTGAAAACCAAGTGTCGAAAATATTGATTTTTACCTCTGTATATTCCATTTATAAGCCTTAAAAGTAATTAAAAATTAAATTACTGAAAAAGACGATTAGCAGAGTTTTGTTGAGCAGAAAGAGCTCTATCGAATGAATACCACACACTTTGTCTAACAGCAAAAAAATCGTTGAAAAACAACGTAAATATAAAAACGCTACGAACTTATTCCCCAACCCAGTATTTCTATTATTAGTAGTGGCATAATTCTTTTAAACTACATTGTGGATGTTTTATCCATAAATTAAATTGTGAATTCCAGATATTTAACATCTTCCATTGATACTGGAGAAATGATTTTTTTAAAGGATAGGCAGTTCTTACATCCAGAATTTCTTCCTAATATTGTGTAAAAAATTTGTTGTATTTTGTACACAGTAAAAGCTCTTTATTCGCGGGGTATATGTTCCATAAATATGCCGCGAATACAGAAACCGTGAATACGGAATGGTCATTTATATGGGATTATAGGGGATACGTTCCTAGGTGACAAAATTAAAAAAACAAATGTATGAAAAAATCAATTTAATTGAAGTTTTTGAACATTTTGATTAATTATCTTAAGTCTTAGGCAATGGTTTGAAGATTTTTTGTAATTTTCTCTTGTTTGGCAGTTTTTAAAAGCTCCTTTCATCCAGACTGATACGCGGCAATCGCATTAGCAATTTGCATCTTAAAGATAAGACTTCGTTCCATAGACGTTCATAAAGAAATCGCAAAGCTCATTTGCCATTCACTAAGATTTTTCAAATGAAATGTGAGGTTTCCAGTGCTTGTTGAAGCCTCTTCTTCAATGGGCCGTGAATTAAACATTTCCTCCAAGTCGGTTTCAGTCAGATCTTGATCTTGCGATTCAAGCAATTCCTGAATGTCACTTGTTTCTATCTGTTCGAACCCATCTCGTCCAATTCCATTCGTGATTTCGGCTCTGTTTGCATTTAACAACATACTTTAGACGAAGTTGTAATAAAATCTATTTTACTTTTTTTATTAGTCCATTTGACGGCATTTGCAAAGGATATTGGGTTGGATGCCTATTGGAACCCTTTTATTATTATGTATGTACTTATTAGATCCGCGTATAAAGAAATTTCTATCCTCGAATATAGGAATTGGGTCGCATTTTTTAAATCTGCGAATAGTGAAAACGCAAATGAAGGAATCGCGAATAAGGAGCTTTTACTGTATATATGATTCATGTTTAATGTTTAGTATTTGTATTGAACATGCGTTAAGATCGCATTGAATTCATCATCTGCTATAATTTGATATCTGCTTAATTTTACTCTTTGGTACTTTTTTATAACAAAATTTATCGGCATTAATTTTTGTGTGCTAAAGTTTCATTTTGACTCCTTAAATAGAAATCTTTGAATGAAAATAAGCCTTTTTTGAATTAAATGGTTTAACTTCTTCATTTTTCAGTGTTAGACTTTCTATTTTATGGGGCATTGGATGGATTTTGCGATATTGGATATTTATGCCAATCAGGTAATTAAATCTGAAAGTATTTGTTCTTTTAAGTTATTCTACTAAATGATTGTTTCTCAGTTGACTGTGTGTAAAGTTAAAAATACAAAAAATCACACTTAAAATCAATTAAAAAATTTAGATGAGAAGTGGAGAAGATGTGCAAATCATGCAATATCATGAATGAAATTTCAGAATGATATATAAATGTAAGATTTATAAATCATTCTGAAGATTTAAGATTTTTTAAAAAAAATAATTTTCATTTCTTTTTGCTGCATGTACTGTATCCATTTTTTAGTAACTACTTTTTGAATAATGAAGCCATTGGATTTTTCAAGGCTGTAAAAACAGTATAGGTCTACTTTTAGAATGATTTGCTTATATAATTTTTTTAACAATTTTAAGATTCTTAATCTTAAATCAGAGAAAAAATCTTAAATCTTCAGAATGATTTATAAATCTTACATTTATATATCATTCTGAAGATTTCATTCATGCTATTGCATGATTTGCACATCTCTTCCACTTCTCATCTAAGTGAAAGTGATTATTAGCAATCTTAAGATTTGATTTAAAATAATTCAGGTTATGCATATACAAAATAGAGTGATGTGATTGCCTATAAACGCCTGAACTAATGTGAAAATAAGTCTTATACAATAAAAAAAAGGATAAACACTGAAGACAGACATTTCTGACATTTATTTGTTACTAGTTACTATTATTTCAAGGCTATTATTATTAATATTATTCTGATTTTTTTTAAAGTGATTATTAGCAATCAATATACCAATGGACAAAAAGTTATTTGCAGTCACTGTGCCTATTATTATTAAAACGTTATTTGCAAGTATTGTACTTATGGGTATATTAACGTTATTTGCTGTGCCTATTGGAAAATGTTATTTGCAAGTATTGTACTTATGGGTATATTAAGGTTATTTGCAGGTGCTATCAAATTCGGTATTCAACATGCCTTACTTTTTCTTTTAAGATTATTTTTCTATTTTATGAGACGGTTTTTTTAAAAAATCTGATACAATGAATTCAAAGTTTGTTAGTTAGATTTTTTATTATCATTTCAACTAATACGTGAAATAAGGTTCTATTATCTGATTTAAATTATTGGTTTCTATAGGATTTGATTTAATTTATTGAAGACAATATATATATATATATATATATATATATACACTTCAGTGCTAACATTTCACCTAAATTTCTAATTTTCTTTAGTTTCTTTGTTTTAAGGACATTTTTATTCATCTTCAAGTAATTTAATTATCTGTAGTTATAGGAATCTAAATTTATCTATTAAATAATTGAAATCTGCTATTAATTCCAGTGGCAAATAATAAATTTTGACTGAAATATATAATTTACAACGATTAAAATGTTAACCTGCTAAATAAGGAAAAAATATCCATCTCTGTACCATCTTGGCTCTATACTAAATCTATGGACTAAATTGGTAAAATGCTAGCATTCTGACCCTTGTAGGTTTTGCATATAGTTTTGGTTTTCTGTCCCAGTCTTCATGACTTATCCTTTGAAATTTGAATTTCAAATAGCCCTTTTTAAAATTTATGCATGCTAAATTCAATATTTGATTTTATTTTATTCATTTTTTCTAAATTTAGTTCAGTTAAATTTGAAATTACTTCGTATAAAAAAGATGAATAAGATGTAGAACATCTATAGATAACACTTTATCCATTGATACAATATCTGTAAATAATGCTATCTGAAATAAAATAGAATCTGCTTGCCACATTTTTTAAGGCTGAATAATTAAAAAAATGTTTCAAGAACAATGGAAGTGGCTTAAAATGAAGCACAAGATTTAAAAAAAAGATAATTACAAGAAAAAGTAGTTTTCTAAAAATATCAAAATCTGGAAAAAAATTCACATCAGCTTACTAATTATTAAATTCACAATAGTTTTGGTATTCGTCAATGGAATTAGCTGCACATTTTTTAAGAAATAGAAACTGTTTGCCACATTTTTTAAGGCTGGATAATTGAATAAATGTTTCAAGAACAATGGAAATGGCTTAAAATGAAGCACAAGATTAAAAAAAAAAGATAATTACAAGAAATAGTAGTTTTCTAAAAATATTAAAATACGGACAAAAATTCACATCAGCTGACTATTTATTAAATTCACAATAGTTTTTGCATTTGTCAATGGAATTAGCTGCAGAATTCAAATTATTTGACCAATGAATTTAGATCTCCGATAATTATACAGAGTTATTTAAAATTCCTTGAAGATGAATAAGACATCTTATTAATTAACCTGCAAATGATGTTTTATCTGTAGCTTTAGCTGTCGTTGCGATTAATCGTATGTAATATTTGGATCAAGCCAGAGCCGGCCTTCTCTAAGAAGGGGCCCGGGTGTAAGAAGCCATTTGGGGCCCTAAATGTTTTAACAAAGTAAAAAAAAAAAACCCGAACATTTGCATGTTTATTTAATGACGCGTGATTTTGTTTTTGCTATTAATTACTCCAGGAAAATGACAATTTTTCCAATTTCCTTTTCGATACTTAGTATAGCAAAAGCGTTTAAGGTATCCAACAACATTAAAAACACTGGTATTCGACCACATTGGGGAATTTTTTTTTAAAGTGCTATTTCTTGTAATTCAGACTTTTTTCTTTTCAAAACTGTTTTTTATTAGAAAAGGAAGGTCTAACCTATTATCCAGAGGAATTTTAAGCAAAATTTATTTTTCAGCTAAAATTTGTCTATAACTTCAATTTTAATTTTCATAAAAATGATCCACCATTAACATGATATTCCAAAAACTAATAGAGGTATTTACATAAAAATTTCAGCGTGTGTTTTAAATAATATGAGCTATGAAATGAACCAAAAGTTTTATTGTTGGTGAAATACTTTTTCATTTATAGGTGTTTTGAGAAAAATTAAGGTGCGAATTGATGGAAAAAATGCATATATACGTATATTTTTACCCGTCACTTCTTTGCATCTCAAAATGTTTCTTAGATTTTGGTTCATTTCATTCATCATTATATTCTATAACTTGTGTACGAAGAAAAATAGGATTGTTGCATTATAATTGTGAGAAGAGTGTTAACCGTTTTGGTTAAATTTCATTTAAATTGACTATAAATTTTTCTATTTGTCAAAATATATTAAATTTTCAAATAATATTTTTGTATTTATAGTGTTTATAATTGATAATACATCTAAACACCAAAAATATTTTAAAAATCAAATTTTTCAAAATTTTTCCTTCGGTTACCTTAAGCATTATACCCATATGCTTGACCGAAAATAATCCTTTATTCAATTTTAATTTGCTGAAAGAGTGTTCAACATTTATTATATTTAATAACTGGCAATGTAAAGGATTATAAATTATATTACATTAGATATAGACAAAAGTAGATAGCTGATGATTTGCAAGTCCATTTGAACCCAGCCTCAGCCTCGACTTCTGGGCGCCGGGCACGCCGCTCTGTCTGAACATGTCTGACGGGGATTTCCTTATTCATAAATGAACTTTTCCCGCCTTTTTATCGATATCGCTGCGATCTTTGCCTAATAAAGGCGTCAATCGATGCTCAGCCAGCCACATGGAAACGAGCTTGAAGGCTTTTTAGTACAGTAAAAGCTCCTTATTCGCGCTTCCTTCATTCGCGTTTTCACTATTCGAGGATTAAAAATGTGCGACCCAATTCCTATATTCGCTGCTAAAAATTTCTTTATTCTCGGATATAAGTACATACATAATAATAAAAGGATTCCAATAGGTATCCAATCCAATATCCTTTGTAAATGCCGTCGAATGGACTAATAAAAAAGGTAAAATAGATCTTATTACAACTTTGTCTAAAGTATGCTGTTAAATGCAAACTGCAAATATAGCCGAAATCGCGAATGAAATAGGACGAGATGGGTTGGAACAGATAGAATCAAGTGATATTTAGGAATTGCTTGAATCGCAAGATGAAGGATTTTTGTGAAACCGACTTGGAGGAAATGTTAAATTCACAGCCCATTGAAGAAGAGGCTTCAACAAGCAAGCACTTAGTAAGCTCTGAAAACGTGACATTTCATTTGAAAAATCTTAGTATAGGTTAAAGAATGGCAAATGAGCTTTGCGATTTCTTTATGAAAATTGATCCGTCTATGGAACGAAGTCTTTTTTTAAGAGGCAAATTGCTAGTGCGACTGCTGCGTATCAGTCTGAATTGGAGAAGCTTTTAAAAACTGCCAAGCAAGAGAAAATAAAATTCTTCAAACCATTGCATAAGCCTTAAGATAATCAAGCAAAATGTTCAAAAACTTCAATTAAATTGATTATTTATTTATTTATTTTGTCACCCAGGAACGTATCCCGTATAAATTACCATTCCATATTCACGGTTTCTGTATTCGAGGCTTATTTATGGAACATATACCCCGCGAATATAGAGCTTTTACTGTATATGTAACATTATTATTATTCAGAACACTGTTTTAATTCCTAATAGTGGGGGAGCTCTCCCCCCTCAGTCGCGGGGCCCGGGTGCATAGAACACCCCAGATGGCCGATCCTGTATGAAGCAACCCAGAAGAATTTCTCCCCAACTGGGCACAGTAGTCAATGCTACATAACTGTTTTTATCAGGAGAGAACCTATGCGAGTTTGTTGGCGCACTATAGTTAGAAATAATGTCATCTTTCAAAAATATCATTAGCTGTCATTATTCAACGATTTTTTCTGAATTTATTATTATTTCTTCTTATCCACAATAATGTCATCTTTCAAAAATATCATTATCTATCATTATTCAACGATTTTTTCTGAATTTATTATTATTTCTTCTTATCCAAAATAACGTCATCTTTCAAAAATATCATTAGCTATCATTAGTCAACGATTTTTTCTGAATTTATTATTATTTCATCTTATCCACTTAAGAGCATAAGCGTAATCATGGAAAAGAATGTCAGTTTTTCTTTTTATTTTATTTTATTGATTCAATTTTTATCTTCATATATTAGAAGAATTAAAAAAAAACCACTTCTGTATTTGTATAATTACATTATTTCTTTTTTAAAGTTTTATACTTTTATTAGCTTCCCTGTCTTTTATAATTCAATAATAGGATTGAAAAATATATATTTTACATTAATTCTTATTTGAATTTATTAGAGCTCTCACTTCTGAAAAATTTTTAATAGAATATTTTCATACGTTTTATTTACTTATTTATTCAAATTCCTTTACAAAATTTATTTCAATCTGTTATTTGTTTTTTTTCTCCTGTTTCAAGGTTATTTATAACTGGTATTGGAGTCAGCTGGCTCATAATTTGTACCAGTATCATAGGTGTACTTCCTGAAGGAAGGTGAGTTGTTTTTTCCTTTTTTTTATTAATATTATATTATAATTTTGTTATAATAACGTTCAGAGGCGTAAATAACACCTAGAGCAAATACCGAAATAGCGACCGCTCAATCCTTTTTCCAAAATCGAATCCTCTTACCTAATACGCCGCGGTGGCCTGGTAGTAAAGTCTCGGCTTCGGAACCGGAGGGTTTCAGATTCGAGACTCGATTCCACCGAAGAACCGTCGTCTAAGGGGGTCTCTTGCACGTTAAATCCGTCAGGCCAAATGTCCTCCCGCTGGTGTGGATAAGGGATTGCCAGCTCAGGTATCGTCCTCGTCATCTGACTATGGTTCAAAATGACGAGGTCCGTCCCGAAATAGCTCTATTGTTGCTTTACTACGGGACGTTAATATAACTAAGCATCATACTTAATACTCGACAAAACTTTAAATAGGGAATAAAAATTAAGCTTAAGTAATCATTTATAAGCCATTATAGAACTAATATGATATAGTTGTCGATCAATAAATCTTAACTATTACACCATATGAATTAAAGTAAGTATACAAATATAGCAATGGTAAAGACAGTTACTGCTAATATTATAATAGTTTATTTAAAGTGTGTAAGAGAATTTGAAATTAATTTTTGCAATATAATGATTGGTTATCGAATGTAGATTATATGTAACTCACAAGAGTTTCCAAAGCTTCCGCGACTAAAATCTTTAACAGACTTTTTTTTTTTTTTTTTTCCTTTTGAAAAGATCAAGAAAATGCATAATATTTTACTAATATTATGTTTTACTACTGTTTCTTTGTTATAATTTTCCGAAATATATACTTATAATTATGATATTATATTACTAATTATGTTATTCTCCTATGCAATCATTGTTCAGTTTAAATTTTTTTAAAAATTGCATTGATTTTTGTAAGTTTTTATCTTGACACAAATTTATAGTTTATTCTAGCATGCTCTAACCATCATAATGACGCTGGCGTAAAATATAAATATCGATAAGCGGTAACTATTTTATAATTAGTTCAGTAATATGCAACAATTGTAATTCCAATCGAATAATATTGTCATATCAATTGACCAAAATGGTTAATAATTTTCATTAAATCTTGTGCTTTTCAGAAAGTTATTTTACCCAGCACCATTTCAGAAGTTAAATGTTAGGGTCAAAATCATTTACCGACTCTTTTGAATCTTCATCAAAACTTAGTTCAATATTCTTATTTTTCAACTTAATTAATAGATGAACCAATTCAATACAATTAATGGATGAGCCAATTCAACACAATTAATGGATGAACCAATTCAACACAATTAATGG